>NCKV01000075.1:0-29332 GCA_003675905.2 Leptotrombidium deliense
TGCTTTGCCTTCCCAATAAGACGACGACGCCTGCAATAAACAACAATTAACAAAGCTGTCATCGCATCGCCAACATATGTTACACTATTCTCACGAAAAACAGGATACACTTCGTACACGTTTTTCAACATTGTTCGTTTGACAGTTGCAAAGATAAATGCGAATCAAAAGAATAAAACAACTTACTTTGGTAACTTTGAAAGCTTTGACGTGTCCAGTGTGTAACACATGCGGTCCTCTGCAAAGATCAATTAAAGTTCCGCAGCGATATACAGTTGTGCGATCATCAGTAACCTTCTCTTTCAAAATGCGCACTTTAAACTTGTTATAATCGAATAGTTGCAGTAATTCATCTTTGCTCAACTCTAATCGTTCGAATGGTTGCTTTTCATCACAAATACTTTTCATAACGCTTTCGATTTTAGGGAAATGCGACTGCGAAACAGTACTATGGACACAACCATTAATCAAATCGCCTGTTTCTGGTTTGTTTGCTGCTGGAACTTGTCCAGACGCGTCGCACATAAAAACATCGTAATAGAAACCATTATCGATTGGTGGGCCGTAACAGAGGTGGCCCCCGTATAAACGCTCCATCGCTTCTCCTAATATATGTGCTGAGGAGTGCCAAAACACCTGCTGACCTTTTGAGAGAAAAATAAACTAATAAAAATCACATTTTCGCAGCAATATTTTACCTTCTTGTTCGTCGAACTTTAGAAGTTCCAAAGAACAGTTTCCTTCTAACGGTCGATTCAAATCCCACAGAACTCCATTAACTTTAGCTATTACCAGTGAATCGCACCACTGCTTGTGAAGCACTTGTTTTGCAATGTCCATCGGTGTCGTAATCCAACTTTGACCATCGATCGATTTTGGAGCACCGTTTTTATCGACTGTTTCAACAGTAATTTTTTCTGTCGCACTTTGTTTAGCTTTTAAATCTTGTTCATATCGCTCTTTGAATTTCTCCCATAATTTGAGTCGATGTTCAATAAACGAAGGATTAAATTCGTTCAATTCACTGGCTTCCGGTGCCGCTTCGTTTTTATTTTCGGCTTGCATCTATTTTAGGCGATAATTGATAAAAACAATCGTTGACAGTGTACCTGCTTACCTTAAACTTTCGGTGATATTGTGACTGCAGAGGAATGGATTGCGACACACGACGAACAGTAGCGGAATGGAAATACGTCAACACTAGTTTAAATGCAGAGATTCGTGTAAAAAGACACACGCTTTGCATCACCAGTGCATTGCGGACCGTTAAGCAATTGCGATCATTGAAGGACGAATTCGGGTCAACGTACTGTGAACGAAAAAGAAAAATTGACCGGAATTCGATTAACGACCGGCGGTCGATTATTGATTCGTACGCTTTGCGACATTCGCTGCGACCCGAAATTCAAATTAATTGTGGCACTGATGAAATGTTAATCCATTAAAAGCTGGAAAAGCAAAGTTTGCCATTAAAGAGAAATAAAAAAGTTTCGTTGCTTTCCGTTTAATTTGAGAAAATAATTTCTGCGATCGTTAAAAGTAACGTTAGAATGTAGTTGATACAGTGCACAGAAAAATGTTGATACAGTATAAATTTAATGTCTTTTAAATTATGGTAATGATATTTGTGCCAACTTTTTTGTTACTGGCGAAACAGCAGTGAACTCTTTGCGAACTCTTTTTTCTCGATCGCATTCATCAAACAGCGAAGACATTATCCTTAAGAACATCGATACTTCTAGTCGACTGTTGGCAATTATTTCAAAAGTAGAATCAATTGTCGAGTGATCTTAGAACGAGTTTCTTGACAGAAGAGACATGTTAAACGCTCTCTTTACGTAACGATTGCGTTTATGTTTTCTTTATTTTTCTGTGCGCACTGTTTGTTGACTGAAATTATTGTTTTTTTGGCGAAAAAAGTGAAATGTTGACAAACAATCGAAACAGTCATTTCGTGTGTGAAATATTTCGGTCGATGCTTACTGAGAGCTTGCAAACAAAAAGAGAGCACAATTTTCTGTTCAAGCAATGATTTATACGAAATAATGCTATTGACTGCCATAATTGAGACAAACTGCTTCTCGCATACATTTCAACAATCGAATAAGAGAATAATATTTCTGCAAAACGTATACTTATAAACGTTAAATTAAACGGTACTTTTCTCGGTTTGCACACACACACAACATATGAATAGATGAATAGTGAATAGACAATGTACGTAATGTACATCATTGCAACAGCCATTGCAATATTCGGTCATCGATTTTTGTTCGCTTCAATGTAATCGTTGCAATGTTTTCCATTCAAGTTACATTTAACTGCAATTTTTCATCGTTCAAAGCATTAATAAATATTTGAAATTTGCATCGATAGATTGATTGCCTTGCAACGCATTGCAATGCCTGCATTGACAGGCATATCATTAATGCAGGCATTCTTTTTGTGAAATGATGATCGGCAATCAGTCGATCGCGTCTCATTACAGACCATTGTTCGTCGTAATTATGCGAGCACAGCATTGTTGTCAAATGTTCATCATTTCATTTGTTTGCATAGAATGTCGTCTCATTTGATTCTGATTCAGCTAACTGTCCGCAAACTGGTCGCCTGCTAACGAATACCAGTCATACATCTGCAGTTAATTTCATTTCACTTTTTTGCGCTTCACATAAAAAACGGTAATAAAATTGAGTGAATATTACGTGTGTCGAGGAAATGCGAAATGAGTGCGAAAGTTAATTTATATCATTTTAAGATTAAGTCAATTATTGCAACGATTACACAGCGTTATTCGCGAATGTGTCGTTAGGGAAGAGTCGTTACATCCATAAAAGTAATCAGAGTTAAAATAGTTTTACGCGAAAAACAGTAATATGAAAGCGAACCAAGAATCTGTCTCTGAGAAGATTATTTCCAAGTTTGCAATTGTGTGTGTGTTGCAATTGCAGTTGCAGTTGCAGCAATTGTACAACATTCGCATACACATACACATACACATCGAAGCAATCAATATTCAACTGCAGCACATCTACATACAGACAAAAACGTTCGCCGATTGTGTGAGTGTGTCGTGTGTAAAGAGTAGCACAAAATAAGACGTTTACTAATTGCTAATTACTTGCAAACGAAGTAAAATAAACGAATGCAAAATGTGTTTCGTCTGTTTTTCTACAATGACAATTGTGCATTAAGATAAAAGCAAAGCGTTCTCTCTTTTCGCCAATTCTCGCAGTCAAACAAAAACGAATGAAAAAAGTTGCACAAAAAAGGTTGGAAAGTGCGGTGAAAAAGTAGTTTAAGACGAGTATTGCGATCGGGTGACAAGTAAAGTCGATTGAAAACAAGGCATCATTTGAAATCGATTTAAAAAATCAATAAACACTTTTTTCATTGCTATTTATCGCTATTAAAGCGCGACAGGAGCACAGAAACGACGAACAATACAATACTTTCATTCACTTTGATGTTGCTTTGCGAACAGTTTTTATTCGCGAATCAAACGAACAGCAAACAAACAGCAAGCACAAACAGTCCAAATAAGTGTGTGTATCTTCACAAAAAGATGCTTTGATTGTAGCGCAAGATTTGTTGTGCTGCTTGTATTGAACACAAATCCTCAGCGATTACAGTTAATGACGCTTTTTATTTTTTAACCTTTTCGCCGCGTCTCATTTAATATTTCATATTTTAATAAAAGTGTGTAACAGTGTAATTGCCATTAGAAACATGGATGGATGTCGATCGAGGAAATGGTAACTGTTTTATTTACCGGTCGCGTATCGAATACAATCTTGCATTTCAAACATTGTGTGCTTGAATTTGAAACCCCAGAAAATTTTCGATTCGTTTCACAGACACTGTAATCTAAAGTGAACTGAAAGTGTGCACGAAATGTAATGCCACTGCGGTCTTTTAAATTGCTTCCACACAAGGAAAGTTCAACGCAACTTTAGTAGCATCTATCTGCAGACAATCGCTGAGAAAATGGCTGCTCTATTTACTCACTAAAATCGTCAACTGACAGCTATTCTCGATATCGCTTCTTTTGCAAGCAGAAGCTGAGATTAAAGGTGTGATCAAATTTTGGCTTTCGTCTGACAGACTTCTGTTCGTCGAGACTTTCATTCAAATGACGACAAATGAATAAAAACAAAACAAGTAACAAGCAAATGATCGCAAAACATTCCTCGTTACATTGCACATCACATTACATCACATTAGATGATGACGATTGATTAACAAACATTTACTCGATTCAACACTTTGTTTGAAAATCGTGATTTGCTTGTTTCAAAATGAATTAAAAGCGTTATAATTTCTCAAACACTAATTCATTCATTCATTGAATTAAAGATGCATGTTTGTGAAACTTGGCACACATTTTTGCAATACAAGTTGCGTTTCACAACTCTTTTGTATTTCATATGTATTGTATTCGAGTTTGAAAACGATTGCAAGTCACAGTTTCGTATCGAAATGCAGTCGATTACAGTGTGTTGTGTTCGGCGAAAGTCAAAGAGTGGTTTTCGGATAAAAAATGTGACTTTCTTACAAGTGACAAGTGACATAAAACCAAAAATTTGTCGCGAATCAATTACTGGTATGATTTAAAAGCAGATTTTCTTTTGTTTCTCCGCGCGACTTTTTGCCAAGATAACGTCGTTTGTGAAACGATCGCAAGAATTATCCTCTTTCTTGCAGCGAACCGAAAAAAAGATCGAATTTCAAATTTCTGGTCTTCTGTGTGTATGTGAGAGAGCACAGTTTGGTTATTGTTATGAAAAAAGTGTCACATTTTTTATGTCAGCGCCGAGCATTTATGTTTTGCAGCGAGGCACATACAAAAAAGACATAATTTTTTTCATTACATTTTGCTGTTGTGCAGCAAAACAATTCGCTGGGCTTTAAACGAGTGATGGCAACCATTCTCCCAATTCTCGTTGTAACGACCATATTTATCGGAATTCCACTGTTTTTCACGACTCGCGAAACGCGGCACACAATAAAACATGTACACTGGCTTGCAGTCGTTGAGAACTCATTTTTCAGGCGATATCAGCGAATGCTTAACATGCAAAATATTCAACAATTCGTATCACGAAATGAACAAGCAACGAACGAAAGCATCCATTTGCTGCTCTTCTCCAATAATTAAGAATTTTTCGCTTTAATTAATTACTTTCTTGTGCGAATACTGCAATATAAATGTTGTTGCGAGATTCGCTTCACTGATGACTATTTTGCTAACAAATTTCTCAATGGCTTCTCTTTCATTTAATTTATTAAATGTAACCGAATTCATAGAACTAAAAAAAGAAGAGTTAATTGCCTTCATTAAAATTAATATTAATATGCAAAGTGTTCTGCAATCAAACTCCGGCTCATTAAAGAATGTTTGCGTCGAAATTGTTTATCTCGGGTTTCGCCAATGAATGCAATCATTTCAAACCTAATTTTCAATGAAACTGTGTTATGCGCAAAATTTTGATATTCTCTTTTTTGGCACCAAAACAGCGAAACTACATCAACACACGAATTTTAAATAGCAGTAGATTACAAAAATGAAAAAATGTAATTTAAAACGATATTTAAATAAGTTTTGCAGAAAAGGTGTTCTCAACTAAAGTCCTCAGAGAGTTGTAATTAGAGCGTAATTATAATCTCACTTTTATTAAAAATTCAAACACAGCACACAATGTAATAGCGAATATGGCGAAGTAGATGAATATTTATTATTTAAATTTCGATTGTTAGGTTGTCATTTAAAACACAATTTTTGAAGAGCAACAAAAAGTGTAGTATACCAGTATTTATTCATTCATGCAATTGGGTGCAACACGTAATTAAAAGAGATCAATTTTCAGCGACGAATATTTCTTCTTTTTAATGTGTCTATGTAAAATATTTGCATTTAAAATGAGCGCAGGAAATGCGATTCAAACGATGCAGTTGAATACAGGCTTAAAATTTGATCGATTGACCAGCCAGTCGCGATCTGGTTAATTAGGTCTCAAATTTATCGTCGTGCGAACTGCGGTTTTGTTATCAAAACAATATTAATCGTTCAAAATGGCGATGGTAAACGATTTTTGCAGCGGTTTATGTTCAAAAATTGAGTTAAACGATCGCATTTAAAGTTTCACTTAAAATGAAATTTACGTTGAATTGAGTTTCACTCGAGTTTTGTTCGTAAAAAATGTAAATTGAATAAAAGAAGAAAAAAGAGAGAATCACAAGAAACGAAACGAACGGTTCATGTTAGATTCGATAAAAAAAAGCTTTTCAAAAAAGGATGTCTAATCAATAGCGAGTAAAATACAATTGCTTTCGACACTCGTTTCATCATTGAAAACGGTAAACTAAATCACTGTTCAAGCGGTGCTCAATTTCTGTACAAATAAAGATGACACAAAACGATTTCATTTTTGAATTAAAATTCGCAAAAAACAGTGAACAGTGAAAATCGAAAATAAAGTATCTAAAGCTTGTTAATGCTGCAAGAAAGTGTATGTA
Source organism: Leptotrombidium deliense (assembly GCA_003675905.2). Classification (NCBI taxonomy): domain Eukaryota; kingdom Metazoa; phylum Arthropoda; class Arachnida; order Trombidiformes; family Trombiculidae; genus Leptotrombidium; species Leptotrombidium deliense. Next base: position 6,517 of record NCKV01000075.1, read on the forward strand.
CTGTTGTTTCAGTCGATGTGTGTACTTTATGGCTGTAATTTAAAATGAAGTGTATTGTCAAACATTCATTAAAGCATGTTAAACAATGAACAAACCAAACCGTTTCGCTTTGACTTTGCGTTTAAAATTTACCGCATTTCGATTGTCGAACAATGTTTTCGTTTTCGTTTTTTTCTCGACTGTGTTTGCTGAGTGTGAAGCAACAAACTGTGAAATTACTTTCATTTTATAATTTTCAGCTTTCTTTTGTTTCAGTGCACCAATTTATTGCATTCTTTGCTCGTATTGTTGCAATGTTTCACTTTTTGCGCATTTTTCAATGCCAAAACTGTCCAAGTTGCCTAATTCAAAGTCGTAACATTATTATTGTCTCACAAATATACCGATATTAATGACCGCTGCTTGCAAGCAAATAAAGTGCACATGCAGTTTGTTGTTGTAAATAAATGCGAAAAGCAATGCTTTGTCTGCGAGTGAATAAACGAAACGCGAAGAATGCAAAAGTGATGCTGTGTTTGCAAACACACATAATTGCTTTATTCTTGTAAATATAGGTTTACTTTCGACAAACAAACAGCAAAAAGTATTATTGCATTTAATATTTATATTCAATACAGTTGTTGTTTTCTATTTCAAGTTAGACACAAGTAATGTTTCGTTTTGAAAGCGAAATCGCTGCAAATAATAATAATAATAATAATATTGTCAAATATAAACACGAAAAGTAATTGTAATTAAGAATAATCGAATAACTCTGTATTTGTTGTTGTAATCGAAGCGAATGTAGAGTGAAGAAGCGATTATTTATGAGCTCATGTAATATGTGTGTGTATATACGTACGTTTGTTGCTATTTTTTGCTCGCACTCATTTCACTGTAATAAGAAACAAGAGACGACCAGTACACAGTATTCACTGTACACAGATTCACTCTGTGATGCTTGAACAGAAAGAAGCTGAGCTTTCTTTTCACGTATCGTCTGTGAAAACAGAAACCGCTGCAATAAAAAAATATAATTACACATTAATTCACGAAATTACACGTTGTACACAATTGTTTCATATTAAATAACGCCGAGTGCGAAATGTTGCCACTTTTATTTCTTGTTATTGCTGCACAGTTGAACGAAGAATAAGAAGAAAAATTTTCAATGAGCAAACTTTTTCTTGCTTCACTCGTATTCTCGAACACAATCTCGTTTGCAATCGCTTATCATTAAAAATTTTTAATTTGCGCTTAATTGTTGTTCGCCAGCATTGCACTGCTTGTTCCTCATTAATTTCAGTGCAACAACACAAGCAGTGAAATTACTGTGAATCTTAGAATGGCTGGCTGCTGCACACACACACTTTCTTTTATTCACCGTTTTGCGACCATTACTTCGAATCGATGCCAGAAAACAGACGAATTTTATGTCTTCAAACTGCGTACGCAATAAAAACGAATATTTCACTGCGAATTTTAACATTCCTTTTATATATTTTCATTTCAATAAAAAAGAATATATCGCGAGTTTGTTAAATGTCCAATGTAATGTGCTCCAATATTATGTGTGTGTACACTGAAATGGCGAACACAGTGAAGAGCATTAGGAACACAAAATTAATACGTAATCTGTTGTTAAGCTCGACTCTTGTGAACACTGTCATCTCAAGTTTAGATGTGACACTGAAAAGCAAGCAACTCAGCTCAACTCGTAATTTCGAGTGTGCAGCATGCTAGTCACTATTAAACTCATCTCTTCTCTTCTCTTCTCGTGAAAGCACAAGATTCATAAATCAGACACTCAGAATCAGGAAAATTTAATTTCACACGGTTACCACATTCGTGTGCATGAAATTGTTGTTGATCTCATTGTTTGTGTGTTTGTTGACCAGAATAGAAAAGCGATGCAAGAACGTAAACATCACGAAAAGTTGTTGTCGAGTGATGTCCGATAGATGAGCTTATTTTAATGTGTGTTAGATGTAAAAGCGATGTCGCGGTGATTGAACACAAGAAACTGCAATCGACTGCAACTGCTATATTTGATATATCGTTTAATGAGAGTACATTCGGTTTACGAGCGAAAGAATGTTCATTAATCGACTGGTTAGCAACTCGAACAATTTATGCCTCGAATCACTTTCGATGAGTTTCTGGAGAAATGCTCGACGAAAAAAATGCGCAATGCAATGCTTTTATAATCAGCGATTAGGATGCTGCTTTACGAACAGCGATGGCGAAACACTTCGATTTTCAATTTCGAGAAAATATTGTCTAAAAAAGTGAACAAACTTATCAATCATTTTTTGTTTCGTTAGAATAGAATATTCAGCGAAAAAAACGTATTGAAAAGCGATGTCGGCGCAATAGGCCATTCGTTCACTTCGATCACCTTCCTTTGTGTACAAAAAATATTCACGTTTTTTGGCACAAAGAAAGTGTTTCGTTTTTTGCGTTTTCAAATCGAAGAAGCTTATATATTTTACTTTACTACGTTTTTTATATACTATATTCACTTTTGAACGCATCACCGAAAATATGACTTGGCTTTTGTGTACACAATTCGCACACAAATGGCGACGACTTTATTAAATGAGATGTAATCAAATAATGATAAGTAACGAAAGTTTGCTCGACTTTTATCGAACTGTGTGCGTCGAAATGAGTGCAATGCAACTCAACTCAACTCAACTGTCACAGTGTTCACAATAAACACACGAATTGAACGTGAAATGCGATCGACAGACGTTACGGATGCAAGTGATGCGAACTTCGCATCACTTGTGAATCGCACATCGCAACCCGTCATTCATTCATTCGCATACAAATGGCAAAGAAACAGTGAATTGCTTGCTGGCAATGAACTCACTCGATGAATGCATTCAATGCACATTTTGCGTGAAAACGAAATCGAAAACAAAATGTTACAAATTTCACGCAAATTATATACTCGAAATTGAAGTCATTTATACAGTTGATGCACAAATGCAGAGGCACACATACCTGCACACATACACACACATACACACATATACACTGTTCATTCTTTATTCGTTTCGCTGCATTCACTGAATTACGATGAATCGTGAATTCTTTGCTCGGCTTTACTTCGAATCGCTTTTCTACACACCGAAAAGCGAAAATGTAGATTAAATTTAATATTGAAATTACACAACAAGCGTTTCGCGAGTCAGTCATAAATTAATGTTACACCGAGATTCCATTCATTACACTTTTGCCGCTGCGATTAAATTGTGTTTCGCTGTGAAAAAAAAGTTCAATTAAATTACGGTGAAATACAGAAATGATTTACGTTTACTGTTTTTAGACCTTTTTTCGTCCCTAGTTGTTTCGCTGCTTAACTAAATGGTTGTTATGGTTCGCACACACGTTTTTTGGACTCTTTTAGAAATGTAAGTAACGTTAATAAGAAATGCTGTTATTTTCTGTTTCTCGCTTTAGTTTAGTTTTCCTTTTCAAACAGAAAAAGATGAGTTTTTAGGCTTAAAACTGGAGTAATACTGCGAATTGGTCGATGCAAACGTGTCACAGCATCAACGTGATACATCTTCAGCGTTCACAATGTTGAGACGCGTATGTATGCTCTGAATAATGTTATGTGAATGTGCTTGATTCATTGCTTTTGAAGACATGAAATATGATTCATAGAAAACTAGAAATTAAGGACACCTTTGAATGCAAACTGCGTGCACACTTTATTTTACGCGCATAATTTACAGTGAATTTCAACATATTGCACTTATTTTAAATGTGAAAAACAGGAGTAATAATACTGTATTTTAACTGATATTACACAACAAGCAAGCAATGTTCGTTGAATGAAAACAATTAGCAATGAACAATGTTCATTGAACACTGCACACTGAATTTGCAATTGGCATTTGCAATGCAACTGAATTGCTTGCGTTTGCTTTGATAAACACTGCACGGATTCAGTGATTGCAATCGCATGAAAATTTTGAATGTCTCGTTTCATTTGAAAAGTGGAATTTAACGGAAAGAGTGAAGCAAACATTTCTTGCAAAAAACAAACAAAACATTTCTGCGAACGCATTATTTTACGAAATGTTGCACTTCACTTCTTTTGCATAAAGAAATAAATGTAAAAACATTTGTATTGATTTGCAGTCGATCGGAGGCAACGAAAATGTAATCGAAATATAAATCTAATGGAAAAATAAGCATTTTCGTGTTTAAAAATAAATGCATTTATATTTGAGTTATATTTGCCGATCGAGTATTTCGAAATGAAGTGAAACGTTGGCATTCATTGCAAAACATTGCAACTCGATTGCAAACGACGACATGTTTGCAATATTGCAATATTCTGTGAATATTTAGTACTTCGAATGAAGCTAATAAGAATGCATCGATTTCAGCAACATAAATTGCTTTTCGCATTAAACTTGAATGCATTTAATTTTGTTTTTGCTTGCAAATAGTTGCAAACGGAGAGTTGCAGTGAAAGTGATCTATTAAATTTTTGACCAAAAAATGAGCTGAAAATTACTAAATGTTTAATGTATCACCGAAATGGATGACAGCGAATCGCAATGCAATTGTTGGCAACATTATTAGTGGTGCACATAAGTCGTAATGAAAAGCAAATAGTTTCATTTCATTTCATTTGCGGTTTGGCCTTTTTGTGTGTTTGAATCCATAAAAAGTTGAAATATTCGCTTCAATAAAGTCGACGAGGCAATTGTGGCTTGAATATAATTTCGTTTATTTTGCGCGGAAATAAAAGATAATTTCGCGGAGAAGAAAGGCGAATACAATTTCATCCGAAATTACCATATTTTCATTTACAATCCGTTTGCTGGTTGTTTGTCATTTGGTACACGAAAATAGTGGCCAACAGAATATGTGTGCACTTCGAGAGAACAACCGTTAAGGAAAGTTAATGATGCATGTTTAATTGAACATATGTTATGCAGTTAATTCATGAACGTTTGCTTTTAAGGCAATCCTTCTTCGAAAGAACACTCGGCAAAAAGTGAAATGCATTTTCGTTGCATTCATCAATTGCATGTTGGATGTTGGATGCTCGACGAGCAAAGTATCGTTGCACGCAGCTTCTTTGCGAGTTGCAAACAAACAGACGATCCGAGAAACCTTTAATCGCTGCCAACGAATAAAGGGTTTGCAAGTTGCAAGTTGCAAGTTGGTGTTTTGTCTTCTTAGCAACATCTGTTTGTTTGCATCGCAAAAAATATGGCACTTCTTGCTTCTTTCGTGCACGTCCTGAATGCGACACAAGTAACAGTCGTGTACATCGTGCTGTGTTTCGCCATTTATGATATTAACTTTTTCATTCGAAAAATGCTGCTTTGCATTGCATCTGTTTTCTGAATATGCAGCAATATTCACACGCAAAATGAATGCAACAATATTCAATGCGTGAAATTAAAAAATAACTTTCTTTCTCCGTTTGCTTCGCTATTTGCATGCAAATGCATACAAAGATGTGTGCTTTAAATGTGACAACGTTTCACTTATTTTTGGTGTCTGCAAATTACTGATTCAACTCGACGATTGTGAATTGCGTTTCCATTTCATTTGTTGTCACTTTAAGTAAACGTTATTGCAAAATAACGGTTTTCTGTAGAAAATGTGAAACAGGCACTGTAATTGCTGAGCAAATAGTGTACGTGTCCATTAATTCATCGAATAGAGAACGTATCGAATGTAAAAGTGAACGTCGAGCGTAAAAATAAAAAAGCAAAAGCTTGGCAGACAATTGACAATAAAGATGACAGTTGCTATTCGCAGAGAACAGTGCGCTCGCAGCATCTCAAATATTCGCCATTTATTTCATATTTATTCAGCGCAAGTAGTATAACTGTTTCTTCTTTGTATCACATTTTCTCGTCATTTAATATGTGCTCATTTAAACAATAAACGATTTGATTACACTATTCGCGAAAACAGTTCAGTTCTATGAAAGCAAAAGCGAATGAACAACAAAAGTTTCATTTCTTAAAAAGGCTTGAAATTGATTAACAGTAAAGAAAAGTTAAAGGCAGCCGATTTTAGCTAAACATTAATCCTAATTGACACACGCGCTCTCCTTTCGAATCAAACTGATTCCGAAGGCAATAACTTTCTTTAATACAATGATTTCTCAAAGTGTATTTCTTGAAAACACAACTTTTTGTTTCAGTCAACTTTTTCGAATGCAATGCAACGAAACTTAATCAATTTCCATTTCTTTTCTGCCCGTTTTATCTAACATATCGCGAATCACTGGTCTCTTGTTTCGCAAAACGAAATATTCGACGTAAATGGCTTTGCACAGTAGAGAATACAGAACTTTTTCGCCGATCGAAGCAAACCGCAACCGAAGACCACACGAAACATAACATCTAGATACTAGATATATATATACACGTATTTTGGCAAACATTTTCCATCTCAACGTTTTCGCAGGCTTTAAAAACAAAAATAAATGGTGTTTACAATGAATTTAATACATCGAATACATCAAAGCAACATTTCTCATTTTTTAAAGTAACGGTTTATACTTTGACAAAAGAGGCGAAGAGTGAACTTGCACAGTTTGCGCTTTGCTTTCGTTTACTATGTTATGTTGTCTTGAACAATTGCATCCGAAAACAAACAACCAACGGATTTATCAAAAATTTCGAGTTTTCGTAATCGAAGCCTGTGACCATTTATTTTAGATCACTTGTGATTTAATGATTTTTAAAGTGTTTACAATTGATCTCGAAAACCCTTGCAACACTTTCCTCTGAGATTTTCGTTAATTAAAAAACATTGGCGAACATTAGTTTAACTCGTTTAAAGAACTCATCAATCAAACATGATTTACTTATTTCTTTGTTTGAAAATATTTCCTTAACGGCTTAATCTAGTGATTTTTCGAGTAAAATTCGGCGCTCAACAAAAATAATCGTAAAAGTTGAATATAAAAATTGCAAAATGCATACATACATTCAGACGTATATGAAAATGTATATGTATATGTATATGAAAAGTAACGGTCTGCAATGTTTGAAAATAGGAAACAGTTCGTTACTCTTTTATTCTTTTTTTCCATAAAATATGAAATATTCTTGAAATTTTCAACATTTCGTGAACTCATTGATTCCATATATTTCGCTTGTGCCTGAAAATGAAAACAATTCATTTTTTTGTTGCACAAAGCAAATTGAATGAAAAGAGTTGAGTTGAGATGAAATTTGTGTTTTCATTGTTTGCGCTTTCATTCTATCAATTCAAGTGCTAATTATTGCTTGCAAAATTGTAATTGCTAACGACGATGTCGTCGTGATGTCAATAAAACGCCGGAATGAAATTTTCAAAAATGAATTGAATTCCTGGTTTGATATGTGCAAAATGATCATGCTATGCTTTATTTTGCGGACAACGAAAACAAAGCTGCTTTCAACGAGAATACAAGGAATAGAGTGAACCACAATTTATATATGTAAAGCGTGATAAAAAGTGACAACTCGAGACGTTAGACAACGACGTTTCTTCAACGTTTCTCGTGACTTGGACTTCTTTAGCCGATCGATGCGAATGCAGCGCTGAACTTTTGTGCTCCAATCTTACAATTGTTTGAGTAAAGTGTGCACTCAATTAATCGCGATTCGCAAACAGCGAAATTTTGTTTTCCAAGCACACATTTCAATGTTTGAATGCTTAACAATGTTTCGCATAGTTATTCCGACGAATACAAGCATTCATTTCACTGCATACTCGTTGTTGTTCTCGTAAATCTTTTTTATTTCATAAAAGCTAAGCACAGACTCGACGACACATATAAAACATATAAACAGTATAATTAATAAGTGTTCGTCGAGAAAACAACGTTTTTATTGGATTTCATTCATTCCGATTTTGCTCGAAATGTGATAAAAAGCGTCGCTGTTTTTGTGTGCTTGCATTCAACGAATTTAGGACAAAATTCTGTTTGCAAACACTTTCGAATGGCAGACAGACAAATATCACCGACACAAACGCATCAAACTCCTCTATTCTGTTTGTACTATTTGTACTACTCTGTATGTATGTGCATTTCGCGACGCGATTCCCGCGATATTAGAATTGGCAGCAATCAAATTTCTTGCTGCACTTTCATTTAAGTTTACGCATCAATTAATAAAACGGTAATCTTTTGAATAAAGACAACAAAACACACTTTGGCTGCATTTGCAGTGAAAGCGGCTAAAAGATTGCGAGTTCACTGCAATGTTGAGCTGATAATGAATGCCGCTATTAATTGTATTAAAAAATTATGAACTTTTCGAGTGAATAATTGAGTTTGAAGTAAAATGAATGAAAAGCGCTGGATGAGTTGCGAGTGAGCAGCAAGCCAATTGTGACCATTGATTCGAAAAGATCACAGCTTCCGGAAAAGATTAAAATTAATCGTTGACCTCAATTTAAATAACGATGCGATGTCAAATTTCGGTGTTTTGTTTGCGAACAATTTCGCTGCGCAAAAAGGAGCAACGAAAATTCATTATTGAAATTAATTGATTATCGTCAGCAGCTAGTCGATAATTGAATTAATTTTCGCTGCGTTTCGTGTATTTACAAAAAACAGAGTAATGAAAACAAAAAGCAAACATTTGCCGTTACTTTCATCTTAATTTATGGTGATTTCGTCTTTGAAACTGTTTCAATAAAATTCTTTTTTCTCTTTCGGCGAATATAAATTATAAATGAGTAAATTACATGTATTTTCAATTACATAATTAATTCGATTGAAAAAAAAATTAAAGAGACACTAAAAGAGCGATGATACATTTGAACGATGATGAACAGCGGCATCGCAACATTCGTCTACCAAGCTGCTATGTGTAAGCACTCATTTTTTAGCGAATTGTTATTTCATAATCTCTTCGCTCGAGACTCACACATTAATAAATGATTTACTCTTTTCATTTCAAGTATTAATTTCGCTGCGAACTCGAAACGAAACGCCGAACAACACACCCAACAAAATGGAGACGCAAATACTATGTTTCATCTACTGCATCTAGCTCACTGTGTTGCGTTTCACTGGTTCGAAATGCATGCGCTTCTTTTCTGCTAGATACAACTAGTAAGCTTGCTTGAAAGCACATTTTACGTTTAAAAACGCGAATTGAGTGCATGAAATTCGCTTTCACTTGTGATCAGCTTTAAAGTTGCTGCGATCAGAAAATACAACAACGGCAAATGTAGTGAACTGCGAACATTGCATCAGTGCACTGCTGGAATGGAAGGTTGCATTCGCTGGTCGAATGTGACTGCAGCAGTGCAACGAATGCTCGGTTCGCCATTAGACGACCTCTGCGATTGTCAGTCGCCCTCGAATCCGCCTTCTCTGCAATATTCACTAGACTTGTGTTCTGAACGCCGGAACAACAACATTGCAACACGAGAAATTGGGTCGTCAATCAGTTTTAAATTTTATTCTCATAACTCTCGGCGAAAGCAACTCATATACGAAAGCAAATCAACAACATTTGAACATTTTTTACATCATTTTTAGATTGAAACGTCTGCGAAACGAGAAGAGTGCAACGAATCGATTCGATCGCCGATTTCATTTGCCGCGAATCTTCGCCTTATACTAAACTCATTTAATGAGAAACTTAAAATTCACGAGCATTGCTTGCGTGTACATTAGAACTGTTTTGAAACAAAATGAATGCTTTTTTACAGCATTTTTATGATTGTTGTTGCCATTCGACATATGTTACAATGATTGCTGGCATTCTTACGACGTATGCAAACATCAAAGTGCACATTGCAACGCAATTTTTGTGCACTTGCGAAAGTGTGATACTTTCGTTGCTTTTGTGCAACGATTGTTATGCAGATTTGATCTGCTTTTCGGTGCATGTTCAACGTTCGATACGCGAAACAAGAAAACAAAAACAACAACCAACATTAATGCAGATAAATGCGACATTTTTATTTTCGTTTTTATTTAATTTTTATTCCGACGAATATTTATTTTGAATTTTAAATTTTTTAAACGCATTTCAGAAGATATAATAATAAAAAAAGAGTTTTCGCAATGAATATTTTTGTGTGTGGAGGAAGTTTGCGAGTGATGGTCGATATATATATGTGAGCACACTTTTGTATACGTTGTGTGTGTCTGTGTTCCGGAACGCGACACATCCGCACTTTTCGAGTGCACATACAATGTATGTGTACTCGCTGACACAGCGACTCTTGTCTACTGTTGTATGCCGTACTTGTACTTGTACCTTATGTAACGTCTCCAGGCGTTTCTTTGCCAGTCACTGTTTAATAGTCGCCTCATTGTGCACAAACGATAAACGACTAACTAACTGACTGCAGATGCATCGACATACTCATTGCATATCATACTGTTATATATTACGCAACATACATGTATTCGCCGTAATTAATAGTCGAGTGTCATTCGCCGCAAAGCACTTTAATTATTTATTTATTGCCAACAATAATCGCAGAACACAAAATTGCATTTTTATTTATTAATCTAATTACGAGATTTGCTAAATTAGATTCCGTATATGTGTGTATGTGTGTGTGTGCACACAACGCATAAGGGATATGAAATTTACTTTTTTAAAGTGAAAATACAAGTTTCATGAACTCTTTTCAACGCTTATAAAATGTAATTTCTGTTTAAACATTTAAAATGCAATTATAAAAAGAAGTGAAATTTTAAGGACAAGCAAGCACAGTGAATGCACGCAAGATCACATTTCGTCGTCGTTATGTGCCATGCAAAACAAAAATTTTTTAGTTCTTCTTTTTTGTTATCATATTCTATCTTATTTATCATCTTTGCGATTTGGAACTCAAATCTTTGCAAGTGCATCGATCGTCGGCTTATTTAAAGCAGAATAATTCAAATGAAATACACTCGCATTTCGTCGCTAGAATAAATATTTTAGGCTTCGATTGCAAGAAACATTGAACATTGAACATTGAACTTTACTCGCATTCTTTGCGTAATCGGCAAATAATGTCTCTAACTGTGTACTGCTCAACACAGCAGAGAATTTTCTCTTCTCCTCTCTTCTCGTATTCCAACAATGTTTGTGTGTGAAAAAATTGGCAAGAATTTAATTAAATTCAAAAGCGAAACATTGCAAAAGCCGTGCAAGTCGAAAAGCAGACGAAGATTGTAAATCTTTTTGTTATTCACTTAATTATTTAGACGTGTTAACGTTATTTACTGATCGATCGAAAACAGTGTGTTTTACTTTAGTGAAAACACAATTGAAACACTTTTTATGGCAAACTGCAGTAAAACAGTTTAAATGTGCACTTTTTAGAATTTATTTCTTTATTTTAATTCAGACAAATATGAGCACATTTGCAATTTTGCAATTCTCGCAAATAAACATTTAGATTACAGTCGAGTTTGAATAGATAGTGTATATATTTCTTGCAAAAAACGTAATGTACTTTTTGAGCAAAAAAGTTTTATTAAAAATGTTCTATTACTCTTTCTTGCTCAGTTTTTCGAATTATTTGATTTACAGTGAATCCCTTTTTGAAGAAAGCAAAATTTTTGATCGATAAATTCAAAGATTACTCTCTCAGGTTGTGCAATAAAGTAATTACTTCGCTTTTGTTCTCTGATATAATATTACCGATTCAATCAATGATAAAAACAAGCATTATGTTACAATTGTGTGTAATTCCATTTTGCAAACATTGTAAATATTTCGGATTAAATCGTAAATTTTTAATAAACGCTTTTACATTTTGAATGGCAATATTTGCAAATATTGCATGTGTTCCAACAACTAATTTCGTATTCAAAGTTTATACATGCGAAATGAGTTTAATTCGAAATTTATTTCCATTATAATTTAACAAATGCTGCTTATTTTCTTTTACTGCTGTATTTATCAGTTTAAACAGTGGAACGTAAAATTTCGTTGCAAATTATTGTGAATGCAATGTTTAACAAGCTACGTACAACGAATTGCGTATTTCGTTTACATTTTGCTTCGTATTTTCGGTGGAAACTGTTTCTCAAATATAATAACTGTTTTGTAAACGAAAAGTAAATAACTAATTTAGCAAATGAGTGTTGTTGAAAGTAATTTTAATTGAAACATTCAACGAACGCAAATTGCGATGAAATGAGTTGAACAATTTGCGCGCATAAAATCGATACTTTAGCTTGCTTTCATTAATTTTTTCACTCTTAATACCAAAAATTCAAAATCTTTAACAATATTTCCAAAGTAACGTTAAACAGCATATTTCAAATTTTCGATTCTAATTTCGTAAATGCTTGCTTTCTTGCTTGCTTCGTAATGAAAACAAAAGGCATCTTAAATTTTGTGCAACAATATTTTGCTGTGCACAAAAACGAAGCAAAAGTGTTCATCGAATTATGTTTCAGTGAACGTGTTTTTGCTCTGCAAACGTTGCTTGAATATTGATATTTTGAGTGAAGCTAAACTTATCGGACACATCGATCGCCAAAAGGCGAACAATTGATAGGTTTTTAACGAAATTGCATTCAATTGCGCGATAATGAACGGGTGTTGATAATGTGGATCGATCGAGTCACTGTCCACGCGAAAATGCGAATCATTACACGTCTTAATTGAAACAATTGTATTAGCAAATCAAATCAATTCTTATGAATTCAGCATTCAGCATTCAGCATTCAACGATCGTTTCGATCGCTTCTTTGAATAAAGATGGAAAAGATGTCACTTTACTGCGTTCAATGTAGTATTCACACTTTTTGTGTGTCCATAAAAAAGTGTATTCTATAGAAAAGTGAAACTGAAACTGAAACCAAAGAAATGAGCAGCAATTCGTAGTCATTTCACACTTCGCATAATTTTTTGTTCATTTTTTCATAGCTAAAATAGTTGCCAACAAAAAACTCCAAATTCATACATATCATATCTGGATTTTTTAGAAAATAGCTGTATTCGTCGCAAAAGCCTTTTTCCTCTATTTTTGGCGATATAAAGTTTAGAATTGAGGTCAACACTTTCTGCATTCGTATTATTATGAATGCGTTTTTATTCGCGTTTGGCTCGCAATTCTATTTATTGCCGAATTTTCATGGCTTTACTATTTCGCCGCTTCTTTCCATAAATTGCACACAATTTGCAGCTTTTTCTTCTCCATAGAATAGCATTGCATTTCGTTTCGCTGCACTTTCAATTCATAATTCTCAGCGAACTGAATTTTCGTCGCAATTCAATTAAATGTTAAATTGAAGTATCAAATGTCATTAATAAATGATTGAACGAGTTGCACAGAATGTATGTCCATGTATGTTTTATGTGTGCCTGCGAAATACTTTGTGAAACGTAATACTTTAGAGTCACCTTTACTATTCATTGTGATTTTAAAATTTCAAATGAAACAAACAATATTTGAAAGCATAAATTGAAAAAGTGCGAAAGAGTAAATTTTTAAGCAAAAGTGTGACACAACGAAAAAAGGTCGTTCGTTCGTTCGTTCAGTTGTTCGCTTGTTCAGTGAAATGCAATTTCAGAGCAAAAAATAGTGACTATTTGCAATTTCGAATATTGCACTATAATTGAGTTAATTCTGGTGACGTTTAGTAACCGTTTCGAGTGAGTTCTGAACAAACGAACAACAAGAAGAAAATGCATTCGATGCATGCATTCATTCATTCATTGGTCGCTCAGTATGCTCACAATTCACAGTGTGTATTCATCGTATTCACAGTCGCATCGAAACGAACACAAATTTGCCCGATTTTCATTTTTATCGTTAAAGCCGTTTAAATAATGAACAAATCGAGCAATTAACTGCTTAAACAAAAGCAGCAAAAGTTTTCGTTTTGCTTTTTGGGCGAAATGCGAAACTGTCTATTGAATTCGAAACTAATTGCATTGCATTTGTATTGAAATGACTGAAATTAATATTAAACTGTTTCTCTTTTAAATAGAATTCGCATTCAGAAATTGAGACGAATAAATATTTTTCATTCATTCAATTGAATGCCAGCATTGCTGTAATAATTGATTTGTTCACAAATTCAGTTTGCACATATTTTAGCAGTGAAAATATTGCAACGCAATGCAAACCATATTTTATTCGTGTTCAACATTTCTGTGCTAAACTTATTTAATTCTGTAATTGCATTGAAAGAAAATCGCGATTTCTATTGCTTCGCGCTAGTACACATACGCATACATTGGATATACAATTTTCTTATTTTACATTCGCTAGATAGCAAAAGAAGCAAACAAGAAGATTAAAACGTTTTTATGCGTTCTCATATTTTTTGCGCGAAACGAAAACTAAAAGCGAAATTATATTCGAGTAAATGCGTGAAACACTGCAAAATTAATGTGTTGCAATGCTTTATTGCGTGCCACTCGAAGTACATAAATTAAAATCATAGAAATGCTCGCTTTTTGCGTACACTACACTTTTTTCATGCTTTGCCCAATTTTATTGTTTCTGTGCGCGAGAAAAAGAAACAAAATTAATGTATTTATTAATAAATATGTATTACAGTACAAGAAATAATATGTGTTTTCGATGCTAGCTGTAATCACAGTATTTTCTTTTGCTTGGCAAAAACTTTCGTCGAATTAATATATAATTCGTAATGTATTGAAATGCATGTACATGCATTTTGCGAGTATGCAATGTATACGTTCATAGTTACACAGAAAACCGCGAAATATGTTGTCACACACTTCATCTCTACTTAGCTGTTGTCTAGTGTGACACACTTCACGCTGAGTTTCGATGCGAAACAATAAACAACTACAACAAATAAGCGCACATAAACATTGTCGTTTTCATGTCTTATTGTTTATCACAAATCGTTTTAAAAAACATTTAAAAATGAAGTGTGAGCACATAAAAATGAAAATGATAATAAAAATGAAAAACTAGATGAATGCGAATGCGATTCACTCGTTTTTAATAACGACGAATGCAGTGCAACTAAATCGTATAAAAACCAAAAAACGTCGATTTTTGCCTGTCAACAAATGAGAACACCGAGTGCAGTAACTGTGTTCTCCATTTTTATTTATTTCTGATTTCTCAAAAGTGAGAATAAAAGTGATTAAAAGTGTGTCTTGTGCTAGTGCACAAAAATATGAATTCTCATCCACTCTCATCACTCTTCTCAGTTATAAATGATTGTTATAATTTAATTCAATGCATCAACACAACGGTTTGCTTTAAAACGACACAACGTTTTGCTCTTAAAACCGGGAATTATAATTCACTCATTTATTATAATTTGCATTAAAATATTTGATTGTTTCAAAAAGTAAAGTGAATCTTCTAAAATGAAACGAGACGAGCAAAAAACTGTTCAAGTTTGTTTTCATGTCGATTAAACGATGACAAAAAACGTCAGTAATGAGAGCAAAATCGAGAGCATTTCTGAAACGCTTCTGTCAAAATAAAATCTCACTTATTTCAAACATCGCTCATTACAATTATTGATCACCAGCGTTCAGTTAATCAGACATCGATTAAGTCATTATTGAAATATCGAAGTTTCAGTGCGCATTGAACAATGAATGAATAGCATGCAAAGCGAAAATCTGCATATTCGATTCAGCTTCGTTTCACTTTGTCTCGAAACACTTTTTGTTTCTTTACATTCATTTGAATTTTCAGACATTCACACTTAAAATTCGCGTTTTACTTCGTAATCGACTCTTAGGCAAGTATTCACACTTTTAAACGACGTAATTTTTGCTGCTACAATTTTCGTACTTTAATTTTTGCGAAAAAGCGCGAACAAAAACTTTTTCCTCTTTTTCGGCAAACAAAATCCATTCTTCTTAACTCAAAAAGCAGACACTTCTTTTTTCGCTGCAAATCACTTTAATTGTACTCCGTTTAAACTGAGTTTCGTTTCTCTTTACCGGTGTCTGCGTTGCAAACAGAATACATTGCAAACTATACACTATATCGTGTTTGGTACACTTCACTAACAGTAAGTCGATTTAGTAGAAGTATTTTGTGGTTTAAAATGCGTTTTATGCATTCGTGCTTTACTTCATTGAGCATATTACGTCGAAATGCACACTTACATCGCAAAAACAACTCTTAATACTTTTCGTGCGTTTAAAGTAAAAATGTTTTAGAAAATTCGAGACTTATAAACATTTCATTGTTCACAAATATTGTAGCAAACCGTGAAAGAAAACAAAATTAAATCCGAGTTATATTTGCTGTATTTTTATACGTTAAATGTTAAAGCGGCAAATAAAGTAACCGTTTCACATTCGACATAACAAAGTAACGGAGAAGGCATTAAATGTATAAATTGCCTTTT
This sequence comes from Leptotrombidium deliense, assembly GCA_003675905.2. Taxonomy (NCBI): domain Eukaryota; kingdom Metazoa; phylum Arthropoda; class Arachnida; order Trombidiformes; family Trombiculidae; genus Leptotrombidium; species Leptotrombidium deliense. The sequence goes on from NCKV01000075.1 coordinate 22,811, forward strand.
ATAACGTTTGACCGAAATGTAGAACAGTGTGTTCGATGTATCAATTTTGTGGCTTTTTGGAGAACAGGTAAAATGAGCAGCAAAAAGAAGAAATAGAAACAGCAAAGCGCATTTAATGCGAACACATCGATTGAAGAAAAGAAAAAAACGCAAAGATTGCAATTGCAGTATTGCAGTGAAGTGTCTTTCCAGTGAATTGACAAACTTTTGCTGTGTGTTCACGTAATTCAAATGCAGTTTGCATTTTCATCAAACATTCGATGCCAATCTTGTGTTGCCTGAATATTGAATGCTTAAAGCACGTAGTGGACACACAGGGAGCGAAGATTGTGAAACTGGACTCCAGCATTTGCGTTATAAATGAATGTTCGCATCGAACGAGACTGAAAATCGGTAACTGTATCGACGGTAGTCAAATTGCGTCGTTTTCTCGTTGATGGTATATGTGTTTTCAATGCTATTCGCTTTCGCTGACAAATGAGTTCAATAAACTCAAGATATATGAGGACATCTCGTCAAAATAAAGCATGAAAATGTGAACGTTTAATATTGCTTCTCGAAGTCAATCTGCGAATTCATCGCTCTAACAGCGAACCTTATTTTGAAGGACGATCAATAATCGCTTTCAACGTTCGCACGTTTTCATTATTATTTATTCATTTGAATGTGAAATATACAAACAATTATATTCTCGACACTTTAATCATTTTGCCGTTTGTTTTAATGTGCAACTCATTTTTTGCAATATATTTTGCGCTCCTTTATCCGTGCATCTGTGTATTTGTCATTCTAACAAATGTTAAAGGTTTTGGTTAAAGTTTTTTTAGGTTAATTGTGGTGCTAAACAAGTATAACACGTTTCGCTTAAATGCATATATTGTAGATTTAGGTTTAATTGGCGATTTAATGTGAAAATTTTACTCTACAATTGCTTTTGATGCGAATTTTGTTGTTTATGTGAAAAAAGAGCAAAATTTTGTCTCGAGATGTACACTTATGTTTTGTTGCATTGAATTATTTGTATTGTTTTCCAGTAGAATTATTGCCGCGAAAATACCTAATAAATCTTTGCAAAGCAATCGTTGCTCCAATAATTTGACTTATTGTATTGACTTGTTTGTTGGCCATTAAATGACGACCGAAATAAATGTACTGATATTGCAGTGAATTCGAAATGAAATCCAATCGAGTCCATCTCTTTGCAAACCACTCAGTATTCATTGTTTGAATTGCATGTCTTTAAATCGCAAAGAAAACATCGCAAAAGTAGTTGCAAACCGAAATTGAAGCAAATATTTCTGAACTTATTTTCAAATAAATCGATGAATCGGCAAAACGCACTCTTGATAACCTCTCACATTAAAAATGTCCAATAATCGAGTTTTCATGACGCAAATATTGTGTGTTACTTCAATTTGTGTGCACATTTTGTAATAATCTTATTTGTAATCAATGTTTTTAAAGTCGAAAAACATGAGAAAAATTTAAATTAACATCATTTCTTTAAAAAAGTCGTTAAACATAAAAAGTTTAATATTTTGATGCGAACATGAACATAAAAAAGTGAACGAATTGAATCGCATCATGTTTCCAGAATTGAGAATGAATGTTGTTGAATGTTTGTGAGTTTTAATGAAAAAGGTGAGCGAACTGCGAAACACACACTGTTTGTTTGATGCTGGAGTGCAATTGAAAAAAGCTGATTTACGTATTCTGCGGATATACTGCGGATTGTGCAACACTCGATTCAACTGCGAATCGCGATGCAATGTTTATGTGACTCTAGAGATGGCCACTTTCATTGCATTTCGAAACTTTTTACTTCAAACAGTTACTTGTGTCTCGGAAATTAAAGTAAGAGTGTCAGTTGAGAAGTTCACTGTTAATATTTCGATTGCACTGCAAACAAACAGACACACATTTGAGAGGCTGCGAACATAGCTAGCGAACATTACTTGCTTGCCGTGTGTATGTGTGTGTGTGTGTGTTGTGTTGTCAACGAAACGTTGTGCGACGTTTTGCTGAAACGAGTGTTAAAGAGGAGACAACAGATTCGGCAATTAACGTTTTCGGCGATGATACTTTAATCGATGTCTTCGCTGTTAACGATAGCTTCACTGATTTTATATGTTCTTTTAGTCGTACAGTCTTGTATCAGATGTTCGTTAAACCGTTAACCGAGAGGACAGTAATTACTCGCGAACAGCGCATTCGTTGTTTCGTCTCTCGGCTTACAACACACTGAGTTTTCTATTTGTGATTCTATTTGCAAAGTGAATATTGAGAGAAAAGTGAACCGAAAAGAAAGCAGCAAAGCAGCACCTTTTACTCACACTAACAACAGTTATATACACACGGCGTACCTTTTATCGTAGCACGTTGAATTTCACTGTTACGGCGTCGTATTGCAAGCAAATCGCCGAGTATATATATTTATTTCGCTGTATTTCTTCGCGAAAAGCTAAAGAATGTGCCTTTCTTTGAGCTCCGATCTATATTCCTTTTCGCACACAAAAGAAGGAACAAAGTTATAGGCTTCGAAATGTATCTTAGTTGGAAAATTTTATTTTATTTTCTTTAAAATCATACAGCAATGGACAAAACGGTACTAAGCAGCAGTTAGTGCACATCAAAAGCATCAATTATCGAAACGCTATTTTCCGCTGCTATTTCATTCAATTCAATTTACTCGGTTGAGTTGAAAATATTTGTTCAAATTTATTCATAATGAAAGCCGCAAAGAATGTGCTGCAGTATGATTGCTGTTTAGCATATATTTTTTGCCATTGCTGTATTGCGAGAGCAGAGCAGAGCATATCATTGCTGCTCTTTCTTCTTGCTTTTGCTGTTCATCATCACTTTACGGGTTTTGCAGTTTTCGCATTCGTTACACTCACCGCTGTTCGAACGTCTTAACTATTCGTCTGTTCACTGTTCCTGCGAATGTACAGTACACTCAGTATTCAAATTACGAGCAACTTTTATCCTCAGTAGGATCGATACTCTCCGTGACTTTTATCCGAAAACATTTTCTTTTGCTTTCACTGTTCGAACAACAATATTGCCAACAAAAGGTCACTCTTTTCATCGCATCTTTCCTGGCTTCGCGACAAATTTAAAGAAATTGACTTTTCGTGTGAGCCGCATTCGAGCACAAAGATACATGTACATCGAATGAGAGGCGAATAATCGACGACTGCTCCTAAATTAACAAATAATTGCTTGTCTCTTCAATTCGTTTGTAATTAATAAAATTGTAAAACAATGTTTTGCTTTCGATTATCTCGTTGTTTCGTTCGGTTGCAGTTTCCATTTAATTTACAAAGAATTCATTCACTTTTCTAGCGAGCAAGTAAAGAGAAGAGAACGAAGTACTTGTGAACTGCCCTCCACTTGTCTTGCTTCGAATCTCGAAAATAAGAACATTTCTTCGAAAGCGAAGTGTACGCTGTATCAACAAGAAAAAATAGCCGAGTGAACTTCGATCGATCATTACTTTTTTTCATTTTCTGTTTGACTAAAGGGCTCAACTCATTAGTATTCTAGTGGAGCATCGCTGGTCAATCAAACTTAGTTATGCATCACAGTCTATCTCAGTCACACTTGTTTTACGTCGTTTCTAGAACGCAACGAAATGAATAATCATTGAATGGCGTATCTTTGCTTTATCTTTGTTTATCTGTTCGCTGCACAACTGTTGTCGACGAATGCGAGCCGCGATCTCATTTCTGATGGAACACAATCACAACTGTCACCAAAGCCCGGATCTACTGTTACGCAATGCGGAGTAATATTACTTATTTCAACAGAGATTTGCTCGGTTAATTCAAATGCTGCTCACAATATTATTTGCAGCTTTTCAATTGTGGAGCAAAAATTGCCATTTTCAAGATCTGCACAACAGTTGAAGTCTCCATCGCGACAACACATCATCATCGCCTGTTTATACTACAAATGAAACACATTCAGTTTCCTGCGAGTTCACTGATCATCGATGCACTCTTTCCGTTAACAACGTCTTAATTTACAGATGAATGCGTGTGTCATTAAAACAGACAAAATTCAGCTGCGAAAAACTAATTATGAAAAATTGGATTAATGAACTCGAATGCACTCGATTCGGATAGAAGTGCAATAAGCAAGTGACTCGAAGAATTTCGAGAGTGCAATTCTCTTCTTTTTATTGCCTCATCGTACGCGTTTGTTGTTGTTCGCCAGTATTTCATAGGTGAAGTAAATAATTGTAGACAGCGACCAACAAATAAAGAGTCTGTTTCACTTGCGCTGAGAACATTGTAAATTCAAAATCGGATCGTTGATTCCACTCAACTTTTCCTTTTTTTGTTTGAACGTAAATTTGTTGTCATACAAATGCTGTTAAAGATTGGTCAACGAAGTTTGACACAAAAAATAAAAGTGATTTCATTAATTGTCATACTTTTCGCCGATTGAACTACAAAAACAAAAGAGTTTCACAAAACGTAATTCAGAAATGTTTTTAGATTAAAATACTAATTTGCACGCAAATAACGCAATATCAGTCGACCAGAATCTCATTAATAATAAAGGATAGAAAATTATATAACAGAGATTATAGCGTGTTTAATGGATATGCGTGGATACAGCGAGCATTTGTGCGAGTACAAAGATTAACTTTAAATGTAAAATATTGTTTTCTACTGCTTTCAGAGCAGCAACTCGCTGTGCCTTTCTTTAGTCTCACACTGTTTCAATTCACATCACAAAACATCACTCGACTTCTTCCAAATGCCACGCATATCATTTCGCACTAAGAACACTGTTTTTGTGAGCCATTACTTTCGCTCTATTCGTGTCCATCGTTAAAAATGACTTTTAAATTGAGTGAAAGCTGTCCAATCTTTGAACTCGTTGCTCGATATCATTGCTGAACGTTGAATGCGCATTACGCATTCAATATGAATCGTACACATTCGAATATCATCGTCATATTATATTGCATTATATAATGTTTGCGAAGAAGATGTAATCAAAAGCAAACTGAGGACAAACTCTCAAACTTTGCACTCTTCGTTCTATGTGTTTTCTACTGTGCATTCTCTTGTGTGTCACATTTATTCAGAACGTTGCAAAACAAGGAAAATAATACAATAGCGGCGTGCGCTTACTGTTGCATAACATTGTATAACGTTGCGTATATATACGTTTGTGTTGCCGTGAATACGACACATCTTCCAACAAATATCTACAAATACGAATGTGTCACATTTCGAAGCCTGCAACAATTTTCTCGTATTCGTGCTGCTTTCAATTATTTACATCTTTGTTTTCGAATCTATTTAGAGGTTTCAATGTGTCGTAAATTGCAACGAAAGGTCGTCGTCAAATAACGAAATCGATTTGCATTCCCAGTTAACAACTATTGTAAGGATTATTGAATGTTTATCGACGCATGCAAACCAAACGCGAGATCACAAACAAACAAATGAACTGTTGTTTTCTATTTCGTTGTTTTTACTCTTGCTTAAAGCGTTAAATAAGTGATATTTTGTAAACAGTTGTCGATATCGATCGAGCAGTGAATAATTAGCGAGAAAGCGAACACAAGTTTATGAATCGATAATTAAAAGAATAAAGCAAATAACGATGATTAACAACACTGCCAAAGACAGAGAATGTTTCGCGATCGGCGAAAGATCTTTTTAACTTGTAAGCCTTTTTTTACAAATTGAACAGTGAACGAATTGCATTGATTGTAACAAAAGCGTTGTGCTCTTCATTCTTCGCTTGCGACACAATTTTTTATATAAGTTTGAAAACGCGTGCAAAGAAACGAGATAAAAATTCGACGTTTAAAATCGTTACAAAAATCGTGTACAAAATGGTTTGAAAAGTATTGACTGCAACAACGTTGTAATATCATTCGTTAACCGCCGTCTACGACGACTTAACTTCTTTATTTGATTGCTTTACTGAAATTGTTTGCAAAATTGCAAATTGCATTCACCAATTTCAATGCGCACTAAATCGACAAACGTTGTTTATGTTTGCAATGAATTTACTTTAAAAGACATTTCAATTTCGTTTCTGTTTAACCGTAAATTCGTGTAAACAGTGAAACAATGAAATGAGTTAACTAATCATTACTTTACATTGAAAATTTATGCAATGCAAACTATTATATTTTCTGTGTCATTATGAATATGAACGGTGCATTATGCATCAATAATATTGAATGTAACATGATTCGCTGACAACGACTCGACTTGACTCGAATTTGCTGGAAACAAAAAATGCAACTAAGTGAAAAAAGGCACCTTTTGTTCACAAGTTATTAAGCAGCATAAAAAAGTACACAATTTATAGTGACGCAAAGCTATCTTGCGAGGAAATTTACTTCATTCTGCTTTTCTCATAATCGCAGTGAATGAACGAACGAACGAACGAACGTTCAGAACTCAGGTTCGTTCATTTTTGTGTTTCGTTTCGAAGGCGAAAGCTCGCATATCTCAATTACTGGTACGAAGCATTTTAAAAATTAAA
>NCKV01000076.1:0-29292 GCA_003675905.2 Leptotrombidium deliense
TCCACGATACATGATTTTAAGCACATTCGCGAAAAACCATATTTGATACATGTTGTTGTAATCCGAGGTATAACAACACCTGGTCTACTTCATTTTATAACAACATGTTGTTCCAAGCGAGGTAGTACGGTAAATGTTAACAGAGTTCGTTTCAAACTTTTCTGAAATTGGCATTAATTCATAATGGTGTGCATATTTTGTGTATTGTGTTGATTAAAGACCCTCTCAAATTAGGACAGTTTGATGGCATACATCGGTGTCCGCAATCGGAGAACTGACAGTAGAGTCTCAAACTAACTCTGATCTCTTATGTTTGGTTTTATACCAAATTGAATTTTGCCTTATAACTTAGGAGCCATAGGTTATAAGATTTGTGTCCGTATAAAGTAATTTGTAACAGATTTTACACTTAATTTAAATTTATAACTCAATTTATAATTAAGTGACACAATTCGAATTATACTGACATTTAGTCTAATTGCATTTTAGTATTTTTGGGTAAATATGGTACACGACATTTGTGAATTAAATTAAAATTAATATAAACGTCAAACTAACTCAAATATACCATACTTCCTAACTTCAGCCGGTATAAAGGGAATTGTACCAGGTGTCGATATCAACTGATTATCCGACATGTCGTTATAAAGTGAAAAAAATGAATTGACAAAAATTCAAAGTTGGTTCAACTTACTTTATCCGACACTTGAATATCATCGAATCACAAACCTTCACTCAAAGAAACATTATTTTGAATGAAGATACATCACTAAGAATGGTCATTTTCTAATATGAGTGTATGAAGACAGATGGAAACGTATGCAATGATTTCTGTTCATCTAAACTTAAAACTTCTTATTCTTACACTTTTGCACATACATGTTTTGCATATACATTGTACAATGAATGAATATGTTCACCTACGCTCCGTTGGTGAAAATAATAACAATATTTAAAGAACATTATTGACTCGTCATATTTACAATAATTATGGGTCACTTCAAACCAGTGATTCTTGAAATATATCATTTCGACAGAATTAAGTGCGCAAATGAAGTTGATGTTCATTTGTGGAGCATTTGATGCATAAAATTTTTTAATTTTTGAAAGTGACATTAAGTGACCTGTGATTTCAAGTGTACAACTTAAGTTCATTCACTAGAATATCAATGAGTACTATTCGCAGCCTTTTTTATTTAATGTTTCAATTGAAATACAAATAAGTTTATGTTTTATAAAATGCAAAATGAAGCGTTTCAAAAAGTCAACTGATTTCTATGCATCGCCCACAAGCCAAACTTTATAAATATTTTAACTGTTGCTTTAGGTGTACTCACAAATGCATGCATTCATCAAGTACACAATTGCAAAACACCTGATTTCTCACTCTTTAAACACTTTTTCAATAACTTATTAAACATTTATAAGAAACACACTGAAATATGCAGTTGAAAGTATCGCTTCTATCATTTCACGGTTGCATACATTTTAAATGTTTCAAATTTACGATTTTGGTTATCGCAGGTTTTCAATAAAAAAAGAAAAATTCCATTTCAACGTCGATTGGTTCATTGCTTATAAATATGGATGACACGAGCATTCAAATAGTTTGAATGAATAAAGTACTCTCGAATTAGCAGAGGAGAGGATGCAAAAGTAAAGGATATAAATAATGGCACACAAATAATGACGACAAGAGAGCAGATACGCCAACAGCTAAAATCTCAGACACCAGTCGTCATTAATACATATAATTTCACGGACACGAACATCAGTGAAACGCATTTATCTGCTCTTTTGAGACAATGTTTCCGATAAGAAAGAAACGCAGATTTCAAGAATTCGCAATTCATTGATTCAATGAATCGTAAATGAATTGCAATATTACGCAAAAATATTAACAGATTAACAACGTTTATTGAACAATCATAATTATCCAGTATCAATTAAGTAAGTCGTTCACACTCAAAGCTATTAAGTAAATATAGTAATGTAACTGTGTTCAAAGTTAGAACATATACAGTACATTGTATGGTTTGTGTGTGCGTAATGCTTAAAAAGCAAATAAGTGAACGATTCATTGAATGAATTCAAGAAGCAAGAATTTCGGCTAAAATTTGCTGCACACAAGCATACAACTGTGAAAAGACATTCACGTTTACGTTCGAGAGTATTACAGCTACAGTAGTTTACGAGTACATAATTCCTTTCAAGAAAACTTGAAAGTAGCATAATTCAAAGCAAAAAAAGTGTAAGACGACTTCTGGCGAAAAACACATGTCGACAAACATTGGCACAGCTTTCGCACAAAAAATTGTGTTCAATGCTCAGTTTTCTTGAAAAAAGTTTAATTAAAGTGATGTCAGCAGTGAAGATGTAATTTATAAAAGTTTGGCTTTTTGACACTCTTTTGATATCGAAAAACTAAATTCAATTTTGAAAATTGAGAAGAAATGAAAAAGTAAATTTGATTCTCGTTTTCACGCTTCTTTTAATGGCTTTAAAAGATTTTTCAACTTTTCAATTGAAATTTAGCCAATTTTCGCGAAATGCGATTCACTTTTGGTGGATGCTTAAAATAGTTTAAAAATGTGCGTTAATTGAAATTACATTCTACTTTTTTGGTACAATTAAGCCAAACAAAGAGTAATTTTATTTTTCATTGTGGATGCAACGCTTTGAAGGCTTGAATTAAAATTGATTAAAGCAAAAAGAGCAATAAATCTTTTTCTGGATGAAACGTGTTCAGAATTATTGAACACTGAAATTAATTTACGAGATTTGAAATGTAATAAATTGAATTGAGTTTGAATTGGAAAACTATTTTTCAAAGAGTAAAACACCCTAAAATGCTTTCAATATAATTTGAATACACAAAAGCAAACAGTGAGAATGAAAAACGAAATATTCACATTTTGTGCGTGAAAAATAGAGATTCACTCGAAAATTGAGAAGCGATGAAAAGAAGTGATAAAAGAAGGCGAATGTTTGAAGGAAACGATCGCAGCTTTTCTGCTCGCTGATCGAAGCGGTAATGAATACATATTTTAAGGTTATTGACAAGTGATGAATTGATTTGTGAACGGCGAAACGTCTCTTTTGTTGCACAATAACGGAAGAATTGAAATGTGTGTTCGCGATGTGTGCTCCGCTCGATCAAAGATCAAAACGCAAGTTTCACGCCCTCAGGACTTCCAGCACTTTAATTGTTACTCTTCACAACTTATTATATTTCATTCGCAACTATTTTCGGATGCATTCGCTTTACGAGCGCAAAAAACGCGAATCAAAAAAGTGCAATTTTATGCAAGCACTTATAAATGGTTTAGTGATCACTTCGCGAATGTTTCAGTCTCTTTGTTCTCTGTTCCATGTGCGGTGCGACTGTTAAAAAAGACACGAAACGAATCGACCATTGCTGCCTTGCTGCACTAAACAAGCAGAACAAAGTGAACACAATTCGGTGTTCATTCGAAGAACTCAATATTCGCGAACTAAACACTCGAATTGCGAACGCAATCGAATGAAAACACGTTCGAAACGAACATTAATTTCGGCAATAATATGTAACCGAGAATTGAAATGTTTCGAAACACTGAAAAGCGTGAAAATAAATTTAAATTTGAATCACGATTTGTGAAGGAATTGTAAAAATAAAAATACGTTGAAATGTACGTGTCTATTCTAATGAAGCGTTTACTGACCTTAAAAGTGACTTATTTTTCCTCACTATTATGTATCGTTTTCATTCTTCAACACTCAACACACACACAACACATTTCTAAATTCACTCACCAAAAATCATAAATTTTGCTTTTTTACGACTGTTTGTTGCTTGAATGCAAAACCGCACATAAAGCGTGTGTTTCCACCAAATTTTTGTTTCGACAGATATTATTTTAACTATTATACAAGTATGTAAAAATTGTATCAAAGATTATTATGTGTTCTTCAAGCAAATATTAAATATTCGTTTCATTTTTATAATGAGACATTTCTCAGTAAAAAGAATAGAAAATAACAAATAGGCTTTTGTCTGCCAAAAGATTGCTTGGAAATTTGGACGTCGAATTTTCTGCGATCGATGTAAAAGTATTGAAAGACATCATTCAAACGGTGAATGATCTGCAGCGGCCTGTGGCTGAAAACCGCAGATGTTTTTTACAACGATTTTTCTCGCACAAAGAGAAGTGTGTGTGTATGTTCTGCTTTCATTTACCAATTTTGTGTTGAGTAAAAAAGTTTTTGTGAAAAGAATAAAATTATATTCACTATGAAATTATGAAACATGTGAAGCGTGGAATATTGCTTTCCGTCTTTGATTCACAATTGAATGCAGCAATGCAGGCCAACGGCGAATCTATTATTTAAGCGATTGCATTTAATGGCAATCAAATCATGTAAATTAGAGTTTTAATGAATGTACACACATTTTGTAATGGTGAACATAAAACGATTTTTGCACGCTTTTCGTTCATTCAAGTGCATTCTTGCTTCAATCGAATGCATTCGTAGTTTGTGTTCATTCGTTATTCACTTCAATCATTCGTTTGGTTCACTATTGTTTCTACCGGATTAGAGGTAATATTAAACCCAAACATAACATTTGCAGCATTTGGTAAACATTGCTAAAAAGTGTATTCATAATCATTTTTAAATTCAAGGCAAGTGTAAGCAAAAAATTAAAGTGTACAAAGTCAGTTTGTAACGCCTCGCATTGTAATTACTTTTTTCTCGCCTTCAAGAGAAGAGAAGTAAAGTGGTGTAAGTTTTACATTTTTTTCAGAAATCAAACAGAAACACAAGAAATGAATTGTGTTGTGGACGGACGTTGTGCGCAGCATGCATTCATTACTCGAACAATGCTGTCAAATCGTTGCTTTCATCGCAACAACACACAATACAGACAATCGTTGCATTTCATTTGTTGTCAAAATCGAGTCAAATATGAGAAGAGTCAGTCGTTCCTGGTAAATACAAGTATTGTAATTCTCGGCGCGTTTCGTTACCGCACTCACTCATTACGATTTAATAACGATTGTAACTGTTGTCGAGTAATGCAACACTCATTAATGTACAGTATTGAAAGGCGGAAAAAAGTTTGTATCTTTGGGTCATTCGTTTCCTTTGCGAACCGAAATTACTTTTCAAATACTTTGGAGAAGCAGAGTTGAGTAAATAAAGTTTTATGTGTTTTTATGAACGGGGACAGTCGTCGAAGCGAACAAATAAAGCTACACTTTCTCACATTACAAAACTATTAACTGTTTGCATATCGAGTTTACATTTGGTTGTCGGTTCGCTTGTTTGCAGCGAAACGAAATCCGGTCATTCGCTGAATGGACACAACGGTTCACGAGTCACGTTCGTTGCAATTGAATCGCTCCTTTTTAATAACAACGCTAACAGAAATATTGACGGCGTCTGCAAATAAAAGAGATGCAGTGCGTGATTAAAAGCTCGCATTTGATGCGAATTCGATGCGAGTTGTGCAGATGTAAAGCGTTGAAAGAGTGAGAAGAGTGACCGTCGACTGTTATGTTTTTTGTGTGCAGTTGCAACGCACGAAACGATCGCTCGCCGAATGCTGCAGTGAGAGGCAAAACGTGTTCGTTTGCTTTTTGAACGCAGACCCAATTCAGTGCTGCGACGGCGTTCACTGAACGAACCATTTCACCGATTCACAATCGCCTGCAATGCAAAGTGTCATTGCGTCCGCCCTAAGAGTGGTTCGCGAATGTTTTGTTCATTTAGTGTTACATTTGTGAACGCAAAGTTTACTTCTCGCTTCAGTTATGGCTCGCAATGCGTTCTCTGCATCGCAATGGTTCAGAGAAAGTTCACTTCTAGAGTTCTTGTTCAATGCAACTTTGTCAAATAGCTTTTCGATAATTGCTTTTTGAGTGTTGCTTTGTTTTAGAGAAGATCGAACAAAACTTTGTTGCAAACTTTGAATGCTTTGAGTAGTGTATCACATTTCGATCGCAACGATCATTCCTCAACAATGGATCAGTTGATGTACAGTTGGTTGTCATGCTGTGCCATTGCCCCATCGGTGGCCGCAATGTCCGTTTGGGTACTGTTTATGTTTCACATTTACAGGCGTCACTGGACAAACGTCGATCTCTTTCTGTACGTTCTTTCGTGTCAAGAGATCCTTTCGGCAGTTTGTGTGTTCGCTTATTCTGTGGTGAACGTAATTCGTTCTCAGAACGAAGCGTCCTGCAACCTCGTCGTTTGGGGACTGACGACAGTGCGAATATTCCAAGTGTCGACACTGAGTTCATTGGCCATCGATCGCGCGTTGATTCTCAAGTGGCCGTATAAGTATCGATTTACTGTTCGCCAAAACCAAATCAAGTACCATTTGACTGTGCTAGCATGTATGGCAGCTTTGGTCGGCACGGCAGGTGTGTTCGCCCGTCTGTCTCCCGATCAGTTCCGCGACGCGCTTACTTCGCATTCAGCAAACATATACAACAACACGTGTACTTTGCATCCGTTTTCGTGGGATTTACGATTCAATTTATTTTTAGCGATTATTTACGGAGCATTGATCTTAGCATCCTTTTTTACTTTCGTGTTTATTTTACTGAATTATAAACGATCTACAAACAAGTATCATCCTCGATCGAATTCTCGAATCTCCTCAATTGGAGACTTAACATTAGAACACTTGGGATCAACTGAAGCCATTGCAAAATTTAATACTGGAAGTTACTGCAGTTTGTATGGATTCCCTTTGCAAAACAAAGAAGAATCGATTAGTAGACGGTCTGTCAGGGAACAGTTCCGTTCGAATGATCATCGTTGGTTCTCGGTTCTCGGAAACACCAGTTTGTGCTTCGCAGTAAATCACGGCCCATCTTTAGTAAGTGATTCGTGTTGCAATTGCTGCACACATTATGCATGTATTTCCACACATTGCGATTATTCATTTTACAATGTTTCCAATTGCGTGAATTTTCGTTGCCAAACGACCAACTCAGACACAAACAGTCAAAGTTCTCTGAATTTATTTCAATATTGATTATTCGCTAATTGCGTTCATTGAATTCATGTTTCGCAGCGCATTTCGTTTGTAGAACAAAAGTGAAAGTTTTCAAAGTTGACTAATAACAACAGTCGTGGCCAATAATTCATTTTTATTGAATGCATAATTAAACTAAAAATATAATAAACGCGAAACATTTATTTTTTGGTTCCCAAATAATTTACTCGATATTTAATCGCCGAAAGCCTTGCAGTCAAACAAAAATGACTAAAATTTAGAAAGTAAAATACAAGTTTAGCATTACTTAGACGTTGATTGTAAAGCCCGTGAATTTCGTAATAATAATTGTTTATTCGCCTGATTGCGTTCACAACGTTCGTTATGTTTAAATAATAACGTTGTTAATAATGCAGTAATCACGCAATTTGAGCGATTTGCGCTGAAATTGAAGCATTCTGACGCATATATTTAAATATTCGCCTGATTACTGAAAATTGAGTGAAAAGTGTTGTGTTTATCAAGACAAAAATAGAAAACGAATTCGATCACGCCGAGAATACATTCGATAATCAATAACGTTTTGCTTTCTCAAATTTGTTTCACTTTTGATTGAATAGATCAGAAAATGTGAAGCGAAGCAAGAATTTCTTATTTTTGTGACAGCCCATAAAAATGCATAAAATTAGTGCTTTAAAATCGAATGAGTTACGAACCAAAATGCATCACTTTAAAAATAACGGCACATATCTCTTTATTTAAAGCAGTCTTCAGAAGAATGAGAATCTTTTTTGGTGTGCAAAACAGTTTGAGAACGTCTACATTTAAACCGTTTTTCTTACTATGTTTGTCTTCGTATCTGTAATTGCATACATTTTGCATCTGAAAGGTGTTTCGAATTCGATATTTACTCGGCGAACGTTTTCAAAAGAAAAGCTTTTTATTTTGTTCGCTCATTTTTCATAAAATTTGCACACAAAAACAGAGAAAGAATACAATATTTGAAAAGAAATGCGAACTCTTCGCTAACAAAACAGCAAAAGATTGTTCGCCATTCCATTCATCATTGATTTTCTCTCAGTTTTTACACTCGAAACGCATTTTTTGTCATTTCTTAACTGACAAACATTATGCACCAAAAAGTGAGTCAAAGTGTGTAGCTGAGTAATGATAATGTTTGTTATTTATTATGAAAATTTGTAAATGCTCACATTTATTGTGTTTGCGGCCGTCGAAACAAGAGAATCATTTTTTATAAGAAATTAAAGCGAAACAGTAATGAAAGCTTTGAAGCGACAACGATTTTGTCGTTTTTTCAATGCACATTAAAGACTGCGACGAAGAAATTTGTTACAAAAAATTGAGGACAGTAAAGTACACATACACACACACAATCGTTGCGTAATTGTATATTCGAATAATGGTACATTTGAGCGTTTCATCAGCAACGGAGGTCAGGGATAGATACGTGCTTCGGAGGTAGCTGTGTCAATGGTGTGCGCTTATTGAATGTAACCAATGCTGCACACAATTCGAAACGATACCTGCAATTTGCATGCATCTCTATTCACAATTATTTACTGTTCATATTTGTTTGTTCGCAAACAGATTAACTTTGAAACGTTTTGTGTGTAATTAAACAATGCAAAAAATAAATAATTGGCGTTGTGGGGTTGCAGCCTTGTGCGTGATTTTACGAAACACTTTTTATGAGTATTTATTTCTCGGCTAATTTAAGTACTGTTTTATATTTTAGATAAAATGATGAGAAATAAGGTTACGTTAAGAAAAAACGGTGGAAACGTAATGTAAACGCAGATAGAGTACGAAGGCCCGAAAGAGTACTTTTTAATTTCTTCATAAAGTTCTCAGTTCTGGTTCGCGTCGTTACTTGTCTAATCTGCAACAATCTTCATTTCAAATTGCAGGGTGCGGGAATGAGCGGGAATGAATAGCCTGCATTCATTCGCATCTCAAACTGCAACACGAGTCTTGCATTCAATTCTCCTCTTCATCAAATTTTGATAAACAGGCGTTTTTCAGCTCCGATTCTGGTTTTATTTCGTTTATCGTAAAGAAAATCAAGTTCACAGTTAAATGCTTTTCATTCCCACTAAAAATGTTCTATTGTTGTTTCCGGACCCAAACGTCAAATATTGTCGTTTGTTCGCCTCCTTTTACATGGCGAAGCATCGATTCGCAATTGTTTGCGGTGTCATCCAAATTGATGCATCTATCAAATCGTTTTCCACTTTTATCGTGACTTTTTCTAACCACTTTACTTTGACAACAATGACTTTTAAACGCCTTTTGATGCATGTTTCGCCGCGTTTTTGATAGATACACGGAAAAGAGGAAAAAGATAAGTAAATAGTTTGCAGCCAGAGTTTGCTCGCAAGGAGTACGAGTTCGCAGCAAACATTCAATTTATTCCTGTTATTTAAGCTAAAGTACGAAAAGTGGAAGCATTTACGCGACAATAAAGTGAGCACAAATAGTCGCTTTGCGATGCCTAGTATTGTGTAACCATTCGTCGCTTGTTCAGTATATCCGGCATCGCTTTTAATTTTAAAAAAATTATAATTCACAATTAAAACGCTTAATAAAGAAGTAATTGTATGTATTTGAAAGGTTTCATTGTTACACAGCAATTATGACGGCGATTATAAAATATGCAAAAAAAGTTCAAAGCAATTATTCGTGACAATTATGAGTGCTGCATTAAAGTTGTCTCCGAGCAGCAGAGTCGTCGAGTTGGTTTAGTCAGTTGCTTATTTGGTTGTAGTCACAGTTTCTGTTCTCAAGTCAACTCTTCTGTTCTGTGTTGTTACCGTTTGTGTGAGAACAGGAAACTTTTATTCTCTTCATTTCAAACGCGTAATACAAACACACATTTCTAATGCATCGCAATATGTTTGTGTGTGTGAAATTGTGAAACTTTTTTCACTCAAATTTTATGCTAATCTTCGCGAATTACCGAAGAAATGACTTTAAAATACAAACCGTTTACTTTTATTTGATAGCCTACTTTAAAGAGATCGTTATTTTAGCCGATTTAATTGCGTTGCGTTTGCATTCATAAAAGTGAAACAGGAGAATGTATCTTCTGAGAAACGCACCAATTTAAACAACAATTGAGGCAACAATTGAACATAACGCCTTTCATATGTCGAAAACAGTTTCAAAACTCCATTAAACGAACCGTTAATAAAACATTGTTTTCGAAATGAAAACTCTTTTTCCCAAAGTTTGTGAGAACACACGAAGATTTCCCGAATTTCGGTCACTCATTACACTCATCTATTCTCTCAATTTTATTTGGCGATTTGCGTAAAATTCAACTCAATTTTGGCTTCAATTGTTTTTTGAAGCACTTATAATCTCATTCTTACGATCAGTGCCCAATTTAAACGACTGTTAACATTTGAATGCCTTTTCATCGCAAAGATTGAAATACACGACTTTTTGCTACAATCAGATACATGAGTACAAGCAGCGCGAATTTCTTGCGGCGATCGCAGTTAAACAAGCGTTGAACAAACCAAATTTTCTTCTCAATTCGTTTCGCAACAATTAAACTTTTGCTACAAATTACAGATGTTTTATTTGGTCGCTGTGTTTGTGCCGCGGTTCTGGTCTCCGATTCACGACAACGCATTAATTTGGTTCACTTTAGCTGAAGGAGTTTTACTTCCGCTTTCTCTTTATTTAACGGATCCTTGCTTTCGCGAATCCGTTAAATCGTCGTTCAAACGCCGTAACCACATTTACACGTCCAGTTTGGCACAAAAAGACTCTTTTCTGGCAACCAAAAACGCTTTCGGACCAAATTTCAACGAATTCGTCTTAATCGACAAGCCTTACGACTCGCTGATGACCAGCAAAACCACTTCCAAATGCAACTCTTCAACTTTGAATTTAATGAACGAAAAGCAAAGGGCAACTCAATTAAATAACAGTGTTCACTCAAATGTCCACAATTTTCAAAATGATTATTTTCCTTTTCTCCAAAAAAGTAAATTGCGAAACGACAGTAATTTAAGTCAACTGTTTTCACGACAATTCAATCGTGAAGAACTCGTTTACCAAAAATCTGGTATAAACACATTTTGTACGGAAAAGCAAATCTATGATTCGTACGGTTCTAATGAAAAAAGTACACTCGAAAAAATCAGTTCGAATAAAACACGCATTTGGAGAGGAAATACGCTGTGGGGCGACCACAGTGACCCTCTGCACTGTCCAACTTTGACAGACAATCTTTACGCCTCCTTCGACACCGTTTCTGCAGATGACAAAATACTCGAAGAGAAACTAGCAACACAGTCACACGATACTTTTCTAAACGACAGTCTTGTCACAAGTCTAGACGCATTTGCCGTCAGTGCCAGCGAAGAGTTCGAATATAGAGATCCGAGAAACGAAAAGTTTACAGAAGACGAAAGTGATAACAATTCATCGGACAACGAATCGGACAATACTTCAATATTGAGCAGCGACTCATGTTCATCGGATCAATCAGAGCAACATTACGACAATGTGAGCAGAGTTCGTGAGCGAGTTACTCGCAGTGTCGGTGAGAACAAACGCAGAGGTTGGCAGTGTTTTTCCGCGAGCGACTTGCATCTAATAGAATCGTCAATGAATTTTGAAAGACCAAAAGTGAATGAGAAGAAGGAAGTGTTCTCGTCACGTAGAAGTCTGAGCGAAACAAATTTACTTCAGTCCAGTTGCGAACTGTTTCAGGAATCGTTGTCCAGAATTCAAAGCAATTACGAAAGCAGTGAAAGTGTGAACAGTCGCAGCACGAATGCGAGTTGGTTTCAAAATAAGTTAATCGAAGCGTTAAAGAAACGCAACGGTCTGAATTCGGTTAGAAATCGACAAAACAGTGTTTTGAAATCTAGACGTCAGTTGAGATACAAAAAGAATGTGAATCGTCGTCGCAACGAACGCATCCACGAAAAACAGTCGTCTAAGCAGACATGAACATCGTTTCTCACTCTTCTGTGAACTCTTATTTATTCTGCGAATTATCTACTTAAAACGTGTACATATAAAATTTAGTGTCACAGTTAATTCTATATTTTGCTAATGTTTTCAGTAATCATTCGCTATTTAAAGCCAAAACTAAACTAAAATCGTTCTCAGCATTGTAATGTAAAAGCGTTCGTCTTTGTTTACACACTTCGTAATTAATTAAATTAATTGTATTAAAACGAGAATTCAACTAATTTCTGCGTTCACTTTAATTATATTGCATTTACATGCGAATAATAAATTACTGCGAAATGTATTACTATTATTATACAATTTTATTTTAATTGTATGCAAGCAGATAGCGAACGGCGGACGTATTTCAATCGTTGGCCGTAAGGTCACAACGCAACAACAACGTTACAGAGTGTTACGAATACTCGTAACGTTTGCAGTGTTCAGCGGAGCCCACATTTCGCAAACTCAAACTCAAACTTAAAGTGAACATTTTTTTAAATTATTATTATTTCTGAAAACATCTGAAATTAGAGATTTGCAACTTTATTCAAATTACATTCATTCGATTCATTTATTCAATTGTGCTTAGATTTATGTAATTTAAGGCAGTAAACAATATTCGCGAATATTAACAACAAAGTGCAGCGAGTATCGATTTAATACTCATTTCATGCGAACTTTGAAAAGAACTCGAATTTTTAGAAGCCAAAAAAGAAGATAAAAAGAAAAATAAGTAAACGTTGTTGGATATGCAAGTGATCGTAATGAGCCATTGCATGTCATTGATTTCCTGGTGTCGTTCACAGTTCGTCAATTTTAATGCACAATTCGAGTTGAGACGAGTTGAAGCAATGTTTTCTTCACTTGAGATGCAATCTCTGCTCTCTTCCAAGTAACGCTTGTCGCGAATCGTACGTCTCAAAAGGAAATAATCAGCTTTTCACACATTATTACCTTTATTTCTCACAAATATATTTCAGTCGTGAAAGAAAACATCACAAATCATTTTTATTCTTCATTTCGCTGTTCAAACAAACATACATACATATGAGTTGTCCATTGTTTTTATATCGCAAATCGAGAATCCATTTCGCAAAAAGTAAAATAGCCGTAAAATACATAACATTACGTGGTTCAAATTAAATCGGTAATCACTGTAATCACCGATTCGTATTCAATGCAACATTCATTCGCAGTTCGATTCGAAATGTGTAGCCAAAATGAAGGCAATCAGATTGCATTTTTTTCCATTTCGCTCATTTTTCAAACAATGCAATCGTTGCGATCGAAATGCGAGAAAAGTGATTCAGGTGTTTGTTGCTTTCGTAAATTCCAATTCCAATTCACTGTCATTTCTTATACGCTTCTAATAATTCAGTCGTAAAAAGTTGAAAATATTAGTGATCATAAATATTACTCTAACAACACATTTTTCAACTTTTTTAAGAAATTCATTAAAAACTACAGAAAAAGTTACTTTACGTTCAATTCGCTTGTTTTACAGTTTTCAAATTCTATTAATATTAATAAAAAGCAATTTGTCTACATTTGTGTACATTTTCAGCAAATTTCTTCTTTTTTAGAAACATGACTTTGAATGTGTTTGTTTGTTTTTAATAAACATTCAGGGCATCATTAATGGCGTCGACGATAATTACGTTAAATTTATAAATTATTAATGAATCATTAATGAAATTATCGAATTCCCACAACATTGAAATATCTTATTTATGTTCACCAAATTTACTTTTATGGTAAAACCTTTGAAAGTGTTTATATTTAGTGTTTAACATTCACGAGATGAGATGCTGTGTGGGTTCGCTATGTCAATGTCATCGTGACCATTTTAGTCTTAATATCTTGACATTCGGTGACTTCTTCATAATTAATTCTCACTTTACGGCATTCAATCAATTTCAATGCTTTAGCAGTCCTTATGTAGTCAATGGCCCACAAGAAGCACAAATTTATATTACAAGATTTATCGACTGAAATTAGTTCATTAATCATAAGTTCTTTGCTACTTTCTAAATATTATTTATGCGTGAATTTTATTTTTCGTCAAATTTTGTCAGGTTATTAATATTAAGAATATTTAATTTTTGTTATTTGAGGAAAAATGGAAAATGTGTCTGCGACTCGATGCAAAACAAGACCACTTTTCGCAAAGCAACTTTTTGGGTAATATTATAACTGATAAATAAAACATGTTCGAAACAAATATTTAACGACTGCCGGAAGCAATGATTTATTCGACAGGTGTCCCTCAAATGTACGCGTGCCTTTAAATCAGGTATTCAGAGTACGCATCTTTTCTTGCCGCATTTTACACAACAAATACTCGCAACTTGTTCGCATTTCATTAAAAATATTGCGAAACAAAGTGACATACAAAAATAATTATATTCGTAATAACTATCATGTAATGTTTTAAAACGTGAATTGTTTGCAAAACGTATTTTTCTTTAGTATTGTGTTACATTAAAATTCATAAAGAAAGACAATTTTTGTTATAAACTGTGAATGATAACTTATATAAGTTATAACTTTTAAACGCAATAATAAACTAAAATTTTTTGGTAAACAAATTGTGGAACAAGACTCTTCAATAAATGCCGCAGCTTCGCAACTGTCATTAAATGGTTTATTGAGATTGTCGAGATGATAAACAGTAGTCAGAAATTTGAACAAAAATTTTTTAGAATTCCACATCAAACGTTTTAATAGCTGATTCATGAGACACTCAGTTTTACGTGATTTACAAAATCTAAATTTTTCAGTTTACCAACTTTAAAAACAATAGAGTGGACAACATACACAATCACACCTCTCGATTGAGAATACAAATGTTTCACCTGCAACAGTCTTAATTTGAGAGGTGTCAGTAATCGACAATGACAAAGATATGCCAACATCAGTCTACAACTGATGCCCGCTTCAAAACGACCTCCGCTTCCATTTCTATGCGAAGATTTTTTAGAAGTTTCGATTTTGTTCAAATGTGTACACTGGAGGTGCAAAAGTGAAAAGTGAATACCCGTGAAACGGCAATCACTCACTAACTTCAAAGTGAACCGTGAGTGAAAAATAGTGACTGACTCAAGCTTTGCACCTCTAGTGTGCTGTACACTGTGTAAAGCACTGAGCGTTGAAATCTGCGCGGACCGAAAAATAATTATTTGATTGTAATTAACCATAGTATTCAACGCTCAGTGCTTTAAAAACGATTCACGATGTACAGTTGAAAAGTTGTAACTGATCTTTTATTTAGTATCGGAATATTTCCTTTGTGAGTGTGACAAGTGTCAAATGTGGAAATATACAGTGTAAATGCAGTCAGAGGGCAAAGTGAATGAAGCGGCAAGCGAAAATTTTGATTGTTGCATTCGACTGGTGACAGAGAACCACTGTAGTCTCATTCACTTCACTCCGTAAATTCTTATTTTAATCTTATTATAAAACTTTGTCATGTCATAATCACTCTGGTTACAGAGGAAGCGCCTGAAAAACCTGCATACATAAACTACTGAAGAGTCACTAAAGGTGAAGAGTTTCCGCACAAATGTTCACTGTCGCACTTCTGTCTCACAACCGATGTTTTCACAAATCGAATGTGTCGTAGCAAAAGTAGAGCTGTCAAAACTGATCCTGCTTCACAGTTTCCTGTCAAATCTAATCTAGTCTAATCTAACCTAATACAATCATAATTAAGTCTCCTGTACGGATCCTGTCTAGCGATGCAATTCGGGATTGTACGACATTTTCTGTAAATTTATCGTGTCGGCTGGGACTGTCCAAAACTTGTTGAAAAATATGTGAAACAGATCAGCAAAATTTTCGGACGGGCTCGAGCAATTTGCGACACAAGTATCTTCATAGATACTAACAATGTTGTCGGGCTTTTAAATGCTGTCCACGTTCGTAATTGAGAGATTCGACTATTGGATTAGAAATAATTGACTTTCGATAAATGGAAGAATCCTAAATCTGCAATTATAAACTAGAAATGCGTCGATTTCATGTTTTTGCACAACTTTATATTTGTTTGTGTAAATCATACATTGTTTTTTACTCGAGAATAAACTGACCTGCATTTTTAACACGAATTGAAGAGTAGTGTGAAAATAGTACGTCAGCCATGCTCGAATATTGAAGAAGGAAGTCATTAAAGTGGATCAATTACAATATCACGTTGATTTTATCGAAGTCTTGATTTGGTTCGCAATGCATTCAAATTATTGCGTGTAATCAGTTTCTCTCTGCAATCGAAACGCAACTCTTCAACGGTCCCCTGTTTAAACGTGGATTTTGAAGTTTAATTTTGATCTCAAACTTTTCTGAAAAATCAAGACGTTGAAATTAACTTAGGAATATGGCAACATCAAATGCTGTTAAGAAATGGGAAGTGCCAAAACAAGATGGAAACAAAAGAAAACTAAAGCTTTATAATAGCTTTACGAAAAATAAGGTAATGTAGCAGCTGTTCATAACCGGCAAGTCATACTTTCTGTTTACAGGAAACGTTTGTTCCTATTTCTGGAAAGAGAGTGTTTTGGTACAACTGCGGTCCAACGGTTTACGATGCAGCACACATGGGACACGCCCGAAGTTACATTACGTTTGACATTATTCGACGTATTCTGCAAGATTATTTTAGATTCGATGTCTTGTTTGTGATGAATATCACCGATATCGATGACAAAATCATTAAAAGAGCCCGACAACAATATCTGTTGAGAAGATATGTGGACAATAGAAAAGATGTCGCTGAAAATGGTTTTAAAGAAGATCTTGCGAAAGCTATTGATTATTACAATAATAAACTGAATGCTGAAACAGATTCGGATAAGAAAAATATGATGATTCGACTACTCTCTGATGTACAAAAAGTAATGAATAGCATTAATATTAACTCTGTGAACGATGTTAAAGATGTGTTCATGGAGTGGTTAGATTCTGTGGAAGGCCATACAATCGACGATAATTCAGTTTTTGAATCTCTTCCACGGCAATACGAATTGGAGTTCTACAAAGATATGCAAGCTTTAAACGTTCTTCCTGCAGATGTTGTTACAAGAGTGAGCGAATATGTCCCTGAAATAGTTGAATATATTAAGAAAATAATTGAGAACGGTTACGCCTACGAATCCAACGGTTCAGTTTATTTTGACACTGTTAAGTTTGGGGATTCACCAAAACATCAGTATGCAAAATTGGTGCCTGAAGCTGTTGGAGATAAGAAAGCGATGATTGAAGGAGAAGGAGTTTTGTCATCTGACTTGAAGGTTAACGAAAAGAAGCATCCAAATGATTTTGCACTTTGGAAGTTATCGAAACCCGGTGAACCACATTGGCAAAGTCCATGGGGCAAAGGTAGACCAGGGTGGCATATTGAGTGCTCAGTAATGGCATCTGCAATTCTCGGAAATACTCTGGATATACATTCTGGTGGATATGACTTGAAATTCCCACATCACGATAATGAAATTGCACAGGCTGAATCTTACTACGATACTGGAGATAACTGGGTACAATATTTCTTGCATTCTGGTCATTTAACTATTTCGGGTTGCAAAATGTCGAAATCGTTGAAGAATTTCATTACCATTGGTGATGCTCTTAATAAACATACTTCAAGGCAACTAAGGTTTGCTTTTCTTCTCCATTCTTGGAAGGATACCCTCGATTACAGCGAAAATTCGATGCATGACGCCATCAATTATGAAAAGTTCGTAAACGAATTCTTTTTGGCAGTAAAAGATATCTTAAGATCTTCGAATTTAAACAAGTTCGAAAAATGGACACAGCTGGAGATCGATTTGAATAATCGTTTCTACGAAACAATCGCCGGTGTTGACGATGCTTTATGCGATAACATCGACACCAGAACTGCGTTAGATTTAATCAGAGAACTTATCACGTCTTGCAATATTTATTTAAAAAGCATTCCGAATCCTAATGCTTCTTTATTGAAAAATGTCGCTGAATTCATTACAAGAATATTTGGAACATTCGGCTTAATTGAAGATACAAAAGTTGACATTGGTTTTGGGGCCACTTCTCAGAATGAAGCAACAAACAAAGAAGAAATAATTATGCCTTTGCTCGAAGTACTGTGTAATTTTAGAGAGGATATGCGCTCAATTGCGAAAGACTCGAAAATAAACCAAATCTTACAAAAATGTGACGAATTACGAGATGATATTTTGCCGAATTTAGGAATTAAAATTGAGGACAAAGAGGTATGTGGAGTTGTCAAGACGGTGAAAAAGTTGGTTGATAAGGAAACACTTCTACGAGAAAAGGAAGAAAAACTGAGAATTGAAGAAGAGAAAAGGAAAGCGAAGGAGAAACGGAAATTAGAGCAGTTAGAAGCGCAGGCATTAAAAGATGCTCAGAAGAAGATTAATCCGGTTGATATGTTTCGTAGTGATACTAATTACTCGCAATTCGACGAAAAGGTAATCACTTGATTGCATCGAAGATTCACGATGAACAAGTTATAAAATATTTAGTGCTCTTGATGCTCTTTGCTCTCACAAAGTAATTTAGTCTAACCTGTTCTTTTCTTGTTTCAGGGATTCCCGATCGCTGACAAAGAAGGAAATCCACTCAGTAAATCACAAATTAAAAATCTAACGAAATTGTATCAAAAACAAGAAAAGATGTATAATGAATACCTTCAGAGTGTAAAACAGTAAAGTAATATAATCTGTGTTTAGTACTTGAATTTTTCCCTTTGCCTAATAAATCTATTTATTAATATTTGGTCATTGTATGCTTTACGTTATTGTGATGACTTGTTACTTAAACAGTGTAAGCATATTAGATTACATTTAAACGACTTGTGAGTATCACATGATTTTTCCCGTGTTTAATAAAAATTGTCGGTTTGAATTATTTTTAGCAGCGACGTTGAAATTGAGCGATCGTTGTTTTTGTTTCACGAGATGCTTTAGTGGTGCACTATTCCGCTCTGTTTTTGTTTGTTTGTTTTCAAAATGTTCTGTGAAATCGACTAAACGGGGATTGAATTTAATATGGAAATGATTCTATAAACGACTGAATTTATCGTGCAAATTGAAGATGACAACCGAAATCATAACGCGCAAACATTGACTCACTTTGTCACAAGCAATTTTTGCTTTAAATTGACTTTGAAGCTGATAATTTGAAATAAACTGCAGGCAACAAACACATAAAATTGAATCATAGCTCACTTTGAGCAATTTAAACATGCTTATCATCCTTAAGGAAAACTTTTTTGCGTGCCGTACTCGTACCAATTTGTCACAATTTTATAGAACTAATTTTGTAAGAAGACAGTCCTGTTTATAATAGTACAACGGTTTATTTTGTAATGTAATTTAATCACATTTTTGTTCTCATTTTCCAAAACACAAATTGCAATATAATATTTGTTTGCGTTGTAACGCTTTTGAAATGATTACAGTTAATGCAAACAGAAAATTGAATGAGAAATATAATTATTGCGATTGTTATATTCTTTTGCGAGTTTCGCAAAACTTGTTCAAATTATGGATTAATGTTGAAGAATGTCACTGCTATTTAAACTCAATACAATTCTTTCGAATTCGATTACCGAACACACATTGTGATCTAAGAACCAGTCGAGAAGCTCTCGATTGCAGATATGTTTCACCTCAAACGGACTTAATTTGAGAGGTGTCATTAATCGACAGTGACACTAAAAATACAAAGCGATAATTGATGTCCGCTTCAAAACACTATTGAAAAGACCTCTGTTTCGGAGAAGTTTTGATTTTGTCAAATTTGGGTAATGTGTGCATTTCTTATTCAACGAACGCCTACAACCGCGTAACTCAAATCTGTCCCAGTGCGGAAATATTTAGCGACTTCAAAATAGAAGCACATGTGATAACGTGCGCGGTAACAACGGCGTAATAGATCTTCTCAAAAGTGCAAAGTTATTGTGAAATTAATACTCATAAAATTAGAATATTATAAAAATTTCATTGTTCACTTTATACTGACATGTTAGTGTGAACCAACTTTGCTTTTTTCAAAATCTGGTTAAATTCGCTTTATCTGACATGTCAGATAATGTGAGGAAGTACGGTATTATGAATCAATCACATTTTCTTACCACAGTGTAGTGTCCTGATCATCCTGCTACGGAGGAGGTGCTGCAAATCGTAGATCCGCTACATTCAGGCCGAGCATGAAAGAGTTCACAATAGAGTCTGAACTCCATAAGTGACTCAGTTGGGATAGTAAATTGTGTCACTTTATGGAGTTTGGCAATTTGTAGAGAGTTTTAGCATTAAGTCAATGGTAGTTGTTCTGGAAATTTGTCACTTAAAGGAGTTTGTCAAATTATGGAGTGTCACTTTATGGAGTTCAGACCGTAAAAGAAACATGAAGAAAAGCGTGTAGTATCCTGCTCATTCTGGTAATCGAGTTCCGTAGTTTCAGGCTATTCAGGTCGAGTATTGACAGAGTACAAGTTGACTGCTTTAACTAATGCCGAGCTATTCCATTATCAAAATTGCTTTGCTATCAGTGGTTGACCAGTCTCGCAGTTTGAAGCAGTCAAAAATCTAAGAGTGCGAATTGACTGCATGGCTGCCAAATCTAATATAATCTAACGTAACCAAATGCAACTACAATTAAGACTATAGTCGTCAAATGCTGTACGGGTTGTATAAAACGGGTATTAAATCGTGAAGATATCAATTGGCTTCTATCTAGTGTTCAATTCTGGGGACTAGGATTGCGCGAGATTTTGTGTAAACTTATCGCTCGGCTCGGACTGTTGGAAACTTGTTCAAAAATATGTGAAACTGGTCAAGAAAACTTTCGGGCGAGCTCGGGTACTTTTAAGCTGTTTGATTTTCGACACTAGTTTCACTGCTTGTAAATGTTTTCGTAATTGAAAATGTCCTTGTTTTGATGTTAAAGGTTTGATTGTTTTAATAAATCGGGTAGACGGAACCAGACCTTCGTACAGTGGTGTCTGGTCTGTAATCGAGAATGCCATAATTAAGATGTATATATCTGGTGAACGTTACTGCGATTCATTTCTACAAATAGGAATGAAAATAACAAATAGTTGTCGCGAACAGACACTTGAAACATTGTTTTAAAACCGTAAGAGTTATGAATGCAAATGAATCGAGTTAAATTTTTGCAAATTTTATAAAATCATTGACGTGATCTGAAGTGATTCGAGAACGTTGTTAATTCACATCCGCAATAAAATTTACGATTCATGCACCAAATTGAGTTTTCCTGGAACCACTGAAAATTTAAAGTAATACATCGATCGAACAGTGGCTTTCAAAATTGTTTCACTTTTATGTGCATTGATGAACTCAAACAAACGAATGTCGCATTCAGCATTTCGTGCTTTGTTTACGTTGTTTATTTTCAAACTGTTTTAAATAATAAATGAAAAGTTTGCATTCAATAATTGGTTCCGTGTTCAGGACACCTGTGACAGCAATGTCATTGCAACATCATAACGTTACGTATTCGTAGAAAGAACATTTTCAAGAGACCGTTCGATTGAACAGTGAACTGAGCTCGATGAGTTCAGTGGTCGCTTTGATCGCGTCGATCGTTCACCGAAACTCGATTTGCGACTTTATCGCGCATGTGTTACATTCGAAGGGCCGTTTGTCGGAAAACGCAAAACAAAGCTGATTTTAACTGTGATTTTCTGTTTCGAAAAGCTGACAGTTATTCTTTGTGTATGTTCAAAGTGATGAAAACAATTGGAAAATGTTGCGATGAGTTTATCGAGCAATGAGTGATAGTTGTTCGACTAACACGAATGCTGTCA
Organism: Leptotrombidium deliense; assembly: GCA_003675905.2. NCBI lineage: Eukaryota > Metazoa > Arthropoda > Arachnida > Trombidiformes > Trombiculidae > Leptotrombidium > Leptotrombidium deliense. The sequence continues at coordinate 21,813 of NCKV01000076.1, forward strand.
GCGACAAGACGAGAAAAGCGCGTGAATGTGAAAACGGAGGCAACGGTTCATTTCGTGGAAAGCGCTTTCTCAGCTACCCTTTAATCGTAATTTTTATGCTGATTAAGTTTATCTTTGCTAACCTTTATTTACTAACGTGGTGTGTGTACGACTATTTGCGAGCTTATTTCGTACCTCCGGTGAGTGCGAAAGAGAGAATCGGTTCGGACATAAAATCGTTGATAACGATGTCAAACGAAAAGAAAGCAGAAGCAATTAATTTACGACTGATCGAGCAAAAAGAGCACCATAAAAATGCTTACGAATTCATTTCTAAGGCCCTTCAAATGGACGAAGAGGAAAATGTCGGTGAGTTGAGTGTTTACCATCGAATACATTTCTTTCAATTACTGTTTTCGAGTAATTCAACGAGTGCACGGTTTTGCGACTCGTAATCACATTTTACAAGGTTTCCCTTTTCTATTTTGTTTGCAATAAACGATATTTGAGGGGGTTTTGTGTTGAAGTCATCATTTATGTTGAATATTAAGTGATTTACGAGTTGAATCGGCAGTTAAAGCATTTTTTCGAGGCTTTTGTTGCAATGGAAACAGTGAAGATCGTCTGTGAAATATTGATTTCTCTTGAATTTCAAGAACTCTTCACTTTATGTAATTTTGCGAAGGTGTTTCTCATTATGCATGTTTCTGTCAAAATAACTGAAAAACTGTGTTTTTAGTTTACGCAATATTAATTTTTTAGACTTTTTTAGACTTTAACATTGAATTTTAATTATTTTGACGATTTTGTTCATAGTTGGGCGTTATTAGTAACATTAATTTTGATAATCATTAAGCAAAAGTTTTCTGCAGTCTGCGAATTATCTACGTTTTACTGCAATGAAATGTTGTTACTGCAACCATCATCAATCAGAGTGTGTCCAGTTAAAATGGAAAACTTACATTATGTGATTCGCTTTCCAAAAGCGATTTCAGATTCTGTGTTTTCTGCACGCAACTTTTGCTCATTTAAGCTTTTCAAAACCTTTTTATTTATTGGTTACCAGAAACCATTGCTTCGAATTCTGCCATATTCTGTGTTATTTTTATTAAAAGATACCGGAAAAGTCAGTTTGTTATGTGACAATTAAATTTAACGTTACATGAAAATGATTGATTAATTTCGCATACAATTGTCGCTGAAAATAATTGATCAATAATTTTCTCGTAAAAAGCAAAATATTACAGTAAAGTTTCCGAGTGAACTTGCAAATTAGTCGAGTACACGAACATTGCTAATTCATGTCTTCATATGAATACATGAATTTTATCGAAAATGTATGAGTCGGAATATTGTATGAAATGTAATTGAGCATTTATTCGTATTCATTCTTTTTAATTCAAGAAAAGTTCCGTTAACATTTCGTTGCGTGTTTTATGCAGTAACGGATATTTCGAATATGATTTGTTGTCCTTGTGACATAGACATTGAAAAAGTCGAAAGAATGTCCTACTTAAATTACGTTGTTGTAGCAAATGTAGGACGTTTGCAATCGATATTTCGTAGGTTTCAGCGCCATTTACTAGCATTGGATACCAGACAAACTTTTCGACATTCTGTGTCTCGTTGTTCGTATAAAAACAAATCTACTCATCACACGAAACTAACTCTTTTCTTTTGTGTGTTTTACTGTAAGATAACGACATTGAAACCATTGTGGTATATAACAATCATCGTTTCATCTTTCGTTCATAATAAACTACACATTGGATCATTACTTCTCTTTGCACATCAAAATCGATTATTTGCAAAATGTTTATGAGTTTCATTGACATTACACACACGTAATGATTGAGATACGCAGAATTTGTGTTTGCAAATGTTTCACGTAGAGAGTGAAATTTACACATCTTTCCAGTGAAAATGTAATAATGTGTACAAATAAGATTTATGTTTACAATTGTTATAGTTTGATTTAACGTTAGAACATGTGATGCCATATAAAGATTACGTCGTTGATAAGTGCCATCGTGTACTCTGTGTAACAATCATTAGAATGAAACCACAACTGTTAGAAGATGAGTTTTTCGAGATGATTAAAAAGTCAGTGAACTGTGTGGCTTACTTAACTGTTTCGATTGTTTTGTCTCTTTTAAATTGATAAAGTCTCTTTGTTTATATTGGCTTATCGTTCGGTGTAATCACTCTATTGTAATGTTGAGTTTTATGCATTCTGAATGCTCGAACATTATTTTAAACGTTGTTTACTAGAACAAACACGATATAAATCGCATAAAAGTGACAATGATATTTGTGGCATGCAGTGTCCCCGAATCAGTAAAACAAAAATATGAATGCAATTAATAAAATGAAACATTGAGTGAAAATATAAAATGTTTTGCGGTAATAATATGTAAATTGATCAATAATATGCATGTTGACTGCGTGATACAGCAGTAGTTAAAATAACATGTAGTAATATAATATAATAGCATTGAAAGCAATTGTTTGCGTAAAGGTGCGATTTGCATCTACATTGTTATTCTTTCTGTGGCCAGCTTATCATACATTGTCACGTTTACAAAATTGATTCCTCAAAAATTGTGATTGATTGTTTTTAACAGAGCAAAAAGAAGTTATAATTGAACTGTACAAAAGAGGATTAAAGGAGTTGGAAAAAGGAATCGCAATTGAGTTCAGTGAGAAAGAAGGACCGACGTGGGACAGAGCTAGAAAATTGCGCGAAAAAATGATTAACAATTTGGTAATGGTTCAAGATCGTTTGAAACATTTAGGTGAGCTGCAACTTCCGTCACTATTCTAATATTTTGCACTGATAAATATAATTAGAATGCATGAATAAGTATTATCAGCTGGGCAAAAATGTGCCCTATTATGCTGATACTGACGACTGGAAACAATGCGCCAAAAATCGTATAAAGAAATCTGAGTCCAATAATAGAGCTTCGAATTCGAAAAAAGGCTTAATTCAACGATCAAAAACTTGCCAAATGCCATTAATTCCTGAGAAACAGTCCAGTCGTAAAACTGTGAATAGATCAAATTCAGTGTCTTCAGGTACAGATTGTTGCAGCAAAAGTTGACTCTTGTTTATTCATTGTGTAAACTTTTGTCTCTTATTTCAGCGACAGACAAAAATGTGAATAAAGTTACTGCACAGTTAAGTCAAATTGGTTTAAGTCAGGGAAGAAGCCAAACGCTGCCTCGAACTCAGACCACACACAAGTGTGTAGCAAGTACAAGTGCCAGAAGGAATCCTGCCACTTCAACTCCACCATCCACTCGACGCATTCCGCATTCGCCTTCGTACCAATCGATCTCGAAAACTCGCACACTTAACCCGCTGAAACCGTCGTCGTCAACAAGTCGTCTAAACACTGTTAGCGTAGCGAGCAAAGTTGCGTCTATTCGTGGAATTGATAAAAAATTGATACAAATGATAGTTAACGAAATATATGACGGGTCGTGTACGGTTCGCTTCATTGACATTGCGGGACAAGAAACAGCGAAGCAAGCTTTGCAAGAAATGGTCATTTTGCCAACTCTAAGACCAGAATTGTTCACTGGTCTTCGAGCTCCACCAAAAGGACTTTTGCTGTTTGGTCCTCCAGGAAACGGCAAAACAATGCTTGCTAAAGCTGTTGCAGTGGAATCTAACTCCACGTTCCTTAATATAAGCGCTTCAACGCTAACGTCAAAATGGTTGGGCGAAGGGGAAAAAATTGTACGTGCCTTGTTTGCAGTGGCGAGGGAGTTGCAACCGACAATTATTTTCATCGATGAAGTCGATTCTTTGCTCACTGAACGCAGAGAAAATGAACACGAAGCGAGCAGAAGATTAAAGACAGAGTTCTTTATTGAATTTGAAGGTCTTCATTCTACGAGCGACGAGAGAATTTTAGTTATGGCAGCAACCAATAGACCGCAAGAATTGGACGAAGCTGCGTTGAGACGATTTACAAAAAGAGTTTATGTTACTCTTCCTGATTTTGAGACTAGAATTGTTCTTTTAACAAAACTACTTAAAAGTCATAATAATTTGTTGAATAGCGGCGAATTACAAGAAATTTCAGAACTTACCGATGGATACTCGGGAAGTGATTTGACAGCGCTCGCAAAAGACGCAGCTTTTGGTCCCATTCGCGAAATGGGCATCGATAAAGTAAAAAATGTAGACTTGGCGTCAATGCGAAGAATAACGGTCGAAGACTTTTACGATTCTTTAAAAAGGATAAGGAAGAGCGTTTCAAGCGCAAGTTTACAATCTTATGAAAAATGGAATCAAGAATACGGCGACATTTCTATCTAAATACGCGTGTTGCATTTCATAAAATTTAAGTTTTAGTGATATATTCATTGAAACTAATAATAAATACCATATGTCAACTTTTTAAATATGATAAGGGCTCTCTTTAATTGAATGTAAATCAATGATTTTATAATTGAACGCGTGCACTGAATAATGTGTGAAATTTTTTATTTTGATACTGAATCATCTGATTTACTTTCAGTTTGAAATTTTCAATATTTGATTATGTTAAAGCAATTTGAAGTCTTCGTTCATTGCCACATAAAAACAAAAAAGTTTTCGAAAGCAAAATTTTCAATTTAAAAATCAAAAGTTGGTGTAAACGATTTTGAATGAATTTCGAAACGAATGAGTTCTAACAAGAAGTTGACTAAAATGTTGCCAAAAGTTGTTACACTAATTAGTTGTATCACAAGTGACGAGCGCTGTGCTCAGCACGTTACAACCATTGTTGACCCAAAGTTTAAAAGTAGAAAAATTCCAAATGAATTATTTCGAATCGCTCCTCAATAGTATTGGTGACTATGATTCCGAATGGACAGGTTATTCAAGGTTTATCGCTTCATTTTCCAAGACACTTTTTCAAGGAAAAACAGTGGAAGAACGGAAGACACTGATTACGAACATTATGTCGGCACAAACACACACTGACCGAATGAGAGTAATCCAAGATGACCCCTATTTCTCAGGTGCACTCGATTCAATGTACAACCTGATTGTCGAAAATGCAAGTGTGAGTGAACCGAAAAATGAAATGGAAGCGAATGAATATTTAGAACAAGGCATGCAATTAGTTGAACAATCGAATAACACAGTAGCGATTGAATTCTTTTCAAAAGTACGTAAATGATAACGAGTTAGAAATGAAATTGTATGAATCTGCATCACTTTTATAATTGAATGAATGCAAAATTGATGCAATTAAGCACAACTTCATACTCTCAGTCGCATTAAATATACCGCATTACTTCGCTTGCGGTAATACGGTGAAGTGTTTCTAAATCGTAACAAACTAATTAATTTGACGTAACAATTTTTCAGGGAATAGAGAATGCAGCGATTTCATCGCAAACATTTTGTGAATGTCTTAAACGTCGAGGTTACTGTCTTTACGATAGTAAGTATTTCAAAGATGCGTACAGTGATTTCACTGAAACACTAGAAACAAGTCGATCACAACAAGACTTTGCCCAGTTACTCATTATGAAAGGCAAGTGCTTGATGAAAATGGGCGAAATTGAGGAAGCACGAAGAATACTGGCTGATGCTCACCAAGCTGTTCTAACGTCAACAGAAGAAATGAAGACCCAATTGTTTGAAGAACTTCAAGTAGCAGAAACAACTACTATGGAGCAAGGCAACGATGATTATGTTAGTATACCGTTGCTGACAGAACACATGAGAACTCCTGGTTTTAATAGCTCACTTCAAATACGCACCAACGAAGAGAAAGGAAGATATGTAATAACTAATAAAGACATGAAAAAAGGAACGATGGTTATATCGGAAAATGCAGTCGGATTTTGGTTAGCTCCTTGTCGGTATGAGCTATGCTGCAACTTTTGCATGAAGATTTTGGCAAAGAGATACGTTTCATGTAGAAATTGCAAAGCAGTCAGATACTGTTCGTTGTTTTGTGAAAACAACGCGTGGACACAGTATCACTCGATAGAATGTCCTCATTTAGACATTCTCAAGTACTTCTCAACCCATCAAACAACTTTAAGGTTTGTAATACGTTTTGGTTTCAATGCGATTCTTGAAACCATTGCTGAGGGAGAAATGCCGCTGGAATTCTTTTGCGAGAACGGAATGCAAGATAATTACAGATCGTTATATTCAATGTTTGGACACGACCAGGACTTAGCGTTCGGTAACCTGTTTGGATATTGCATAGGGAGTTTGTTGTTAACCAGAGTCGCCGAAGTGATGCAGTTAATTGAACGAGATTCAGACGAGTACTATACTTTAGCAGCAATCCTCTTAAAGCAAATGTTTCAGATTAACACTAATTGCTTTGCGTTAACCAACGCGAACTTTACATATTTGCGAGATTTCAATATTCTTGTAGATCACGGTGATTACACTAAAAATGGAATCGGCGTCTTCCTCTCATCAGCTTTATTAAGCCACAGTTGCGATTACAATTGCGACAGATATACATTAGGCAATCAATTGGTCGTAGTTTTAAACAGAGATATAAAAGCTGGTGAAGAAATATCAATTACTTATGGGCCTTTTTATAAAACTATGAGTATCAAAGACAGGCAAGCTTACCTCCAAAGGAATTATCACTTTTTGTGCAACTGTCATGCATGTGCAAATAAGTTGGAAAATGTGCACTTCGCTTATAAATGTCCTCAGTGCTCAGGTGCATTAATACGTAATGAAGATACATCCGTATATTGCCTGCGCTGCAGTGCAGATTTCAGCGAAATTTCTATGGACATTCTGGAACAAAAAATAGCACGAGTAAAAGATTACTTTGCTGAAGCGCAGATGTTAATGAACCAGAATTATGTGGACGCTGCCGGCAAATGTCTCGATAATGCATTAACGGTTACGAAACAAATCAATTACAGCTTCATTTCGCACGTTCGTATCCGCAAATTCTTACTTGAGTATTTTTCTTTCAAAGGTGATCAGTATCAAATGTACATTCAATGTCTTCACATGTCTCTAATTTTTTTGGAATATTTTGGAAGGGATTCGGTGGAAGCAGCATCGTATATGATTTCAGCAGCTAGTATGTTGATGCTTCATACCATTTCGAATCGAAGCTCATCCACAGCATCGCAAGTGTCAACTGCTCGTTCTTTATTCACAGCAGCACTTAATATTTTAAATGAAGTCAAAGGAAGAGAAATGAACGTCATGTCGCAATATTACGTAGGAATTTTCAGACTAATTCCTTCACTGAACAGGATGCTACAAAATTAATTGAATATTACAAAAGATAAATACTTACACGATTATAATCATAGTTAACAAAGTTAATAAAAACAGTTGTAAATTTTACTTGACAATTTCTTTTGTGGCCGAAGAAATTTAAGAACTGTTTCGATTAGTACACCAATCACACTCTCGATTACAGACACCAATATTTCACCTCCAGCTCACTTGATTTCTGAGGTGTCCTTAATCAACCGTGAGATAAAATACCGTACCTCC
>NCKV01000077.1:0-28998 GCA_003675905.2 Leptotrombidium deliense
TGCGACCGTTTACTTCCACTTGCGAAGTACTGCCAATAACTGCGAACGGAATACTGTCCTGTAAAAAAAACACTCATCGATTACTCGAATTTTCAAAACCATTCTCATCAAAATTCGATTTATAAAAAACTCTCCCGTGATGAATTCTCCTTCATGTGCATTCATGTATAAGAAAGAGCAAGCATACTGTGTATGCGTAAATCTTTGGAAATGTCATGCATCGTCAGTTTTAAACTTGTTAAACTGAAAGGATATGTTTTGTAATTATGTGTCTTGAATTTAAATTACTCCGTCCTCTTTTGTGTTTGTGTAAAGTTAAAGTCTGCAATGTCCAACAATGAAGTCTAACGTTTGAAAGTACACCAGAAGTCTCATTCAGTGAAAGTATCACAAAAAAACCTCAGACGAATAGAAAAATCGATGCCAATTTCTATATTTTCCTTTTTCGAAGAAGGAACCAAAGAATACATTTCGTAACTCACTTTTATCTCGCGATCTTTTCTTCGAAACTCTTCATCCTCATCACTGTCACACTCAGGAATACGGAAAATTGAGATGTGCTGTTCCTCCAGATCTCGCATCACCTGAAAATGATGTCCAACGATCAGCATAAGTAAAGAACTTCAAATATGAATGAAATGTGTGCACACACGTACCTTTTTCTTTAACATATGCAATTCATTCGGTGTTAGTGCATCTGCTTTTGATATGATCGGTATAATGTTCACTTTTTGATGCAATCTTTTCATGAATTGAATATCCAATTGAGTCAAACTGTGTGCGAAAAGAACGATTACAATTCATTACTCAAGTTATTTATGTAATTGAGATCATTAAAAGTTAAGCAGTAGCTGCAATTACAGTCACTGTGATTAGCAACAAGAATTCATATGTTTTCTCATTTCGCTGCCAAATGTGATACAAGTTATGATTCTTAGTCTGCTTCTTCTTTTTACTTTCTTTGCTTTCGAATGCAATGAAATCGCAATCAAACAGAACACACAACGCAATATGTGAGCAATCAAAGAGATAATATTACAAATTTAATTGAGCGAAACGTCTACGCAATGAAATTCAATTGTTTCTTAAGCTACGTTCTTCGCTCAAAGGAATTCTATATAAAAAATTATTATTTCTTTTCGTCATAATTTTCCGACAAAACGTTGTATTTCATTGTATTAAAAAGCAATTCCACTGACAGTTACACGAATGAAACGAAACTAAAACAAAAATACAAACCCGCGGCCAAGCGGTGAAATAAAGTACAAACAGCAGTGGACACGATTATCGACAATATTCTTGCGGTTCAAACCCGATTCGTCTTTAAAATATTGATTGAATTGGTCATCCACATAATTCTCCACCAAATGAAAGCTATTCTTCGTGTTAATTGCATCGCCATAACCAGGAGTGTCAATTATGGTGACCTTCAATTTGATTCCTTTCTCCAAAATGTCCAATTGTTTCTTTTGGATTTCAACCGTTCTTTCAACCAAATCGTCGACATTCACTGTTTTACGTCCTTTGTACAGATCGGCAAGAAAGAGACAATTGATCAAAGTCGACTTTCCAAGTCCAGATTCGCCTGACAAACAGATAACATGAATCGAAGAGTCAACGAACTCTTATCACTCACCAACGACCATAATTGTGAAATCGAAGCCTTTTTTCGCATATTTGCGGTGCACATGTTGCGGCAATGTCGCGAAACCGATTTCATTTCCCTGTTTAAAACCAATTTCATTGAATTAGAACACGAATAAAAGTAAATAACGAACGAAAACAAAAGCACTCACAATTCCCGGCATTTGTACACAGCAATGACTGACTATCCCATCATTTATCGATTGCATTCACGGAGCAAACGCAGCTGTCCGCAACTCATGCGAGCAAAACCGTCGTCGCAAAGAGAAACCGCGCGTTTCGGTCACGATTTCCGCGAATGAATTCATGTAATAAGCAATCTGTGTTTACTGCAGATTCCGGTAATTTCGAGGTTTATTGACTGCTTAATGACGACGAATCTTGAATCTCGTTTGCCTTGACTTTGCTTGCTTATCGAACAGCTGCTGTATTTTCGAATATTTCTTTCCTTATTCGATTTTGTTAGTTTTTGTTAGTTCATAATTCATTATTGATTGTGTATATGAATATTCATTATTACGCCTTGTTTTTATTACCAATTCTTTCTTTCTTCATTTCCATTTAAAGTAATGCATCGAAACGTTCGTCAACAAAATATAAAACAACAAAAAGCATCATTTTGGTTTTGTTTGTCGACGATTACTCGCTTCGCTGTCAATTTAGTTGTCATTCAATGTTATGTGAACTAAAAAAACATCTCCTTGAAATTCGTTTCGGCTTTTTCTTGTTTTGAATGCTGTCTCTATTTTCAAAAGTGACACACAATGAATGGTTGCCAACTGCACTGTAAACATTAGTAGATAACGAACCTCAAAGTGTGCCATAAAAATGTTATTTTTGTACCATCATTAATTAATCATGCGAAGCATATTTTCAATACAATTCGTGTGTCGATAAAATTTTTTCCGCATATATTCATTAACTAAATCAAATATCACAAAATTCCTAATTTTTTACACTTACGCGTGAAAATTACATTTTATTCTAAAAGTTGGTTCTAAATTCAATTTAGGCAAATGTTAAAACTCGGAAAACAACGTGAATTAATTTTAAAATTTACAATGAATTATTAGAAAAGCATTTGTGAAAACTAAACAATCAAAAAATATTTTCCAATGAGTTTTGTAAACAGAATTCATTGATTGATTGTTGATTGTAAAACTCGTGAAATTGTTTTGTGAAGTTTGGGTAAGTTTACACTTGTGAGTAGAAACAAGCTCAACAATGAATACAGTCAAGCGAAGACACATCGAAACTGATTCGTAAGACTAGTGTTTCACTCTCGATTTCAGTTTCGATTCAATTCTTTTCTAAGAACTTTAAGTCTTACTACAAATGAAGGCAGGAAATGAGAAAATGATTGAAATGGCTGTTCAATGGCAATTAGTTCGACTAATGTACAACGTGCACCAGTTTACATTGTTAATGTTGCCGCATCCAAATGCTGAGATGAATTATTACTCGGTATCGACGACGACGCAACTGGTACGGAAATGAGTGGCGGAGAAACTGCACCATAGTTCTTTGGTGCTTGAGATTCGGGAGGAACGATCCCGTGTACATTTATGTCACATAAAACTCGCGGTATGTACGCACAGGCACAAAATTCTTTCCTTTGTGATTTCTTTGCTGCTGGTCCTCTGGCCACAGCCTAAAGAATTCGTTTAATTAGTAATGCAGTGATTGACGAGTGCACAAACCATGTATGTTAGGTGATTAATATTCCAGAAGAAATGAAAGAAGCAGTGACCAGAGAAAACAAGGATCGCTACAATAAGTGTGATCATCGAGAAATTGGTGACATCGCTGTTGCTGCTGCGTAAGAATGAGAAGGCGAACATCTGAAACTGCATCATCAGTATAGCGATGTGAAAGAACATTATTGCAGTTGAATGGATTCGACCGCTAATCTTGCTCGGCACGTAAACATAATAAATGTTATATCGATCTACCAGATGTTTGATTATCATATAGAGCAGACCTGTGATTAAAAATGAACTCATTAATTATTGTTCTGTTGTCAAAATTGTACGAACCGCACGGCACTATTAAAGGGCACGACAGGCTGTAAGTGACAACCATGGTTAATATAAGCAGATACCGAGGATAGCGGACACCGAAAGCGAAATCGAATATCACCAATTTTCTGGCGCTTTCGTATTCTGCTTGTGTTCGCGATGAGAATATTAAATAGAAAAAATAAAGAAATAATTCTGGGAAACGAAGTAATTCCATTGCGTTCCCAAGAAGTGTTGATTGCAGGACATAATTCACGAAAAAGGCACCACTGTCAACCGGGAACAGACACTCCCATCGAAACGCAGATTCTCTGTTGGCAATTTTCTCCAATAACGCTTTTGCACTAAAATATTTGTTTTAAAAGATTAAAAAATACTTGGGTCTGTTGTTTACAAACCTTGTTAAACCCAGAGAGGGTAAAATGATGACCATCATTATTAGGAAGAGAAACACCTTCCACATAATCGAGTGATTGAGCTCAGATAATGTTTTGTATGGCAAATATTGACACGCAAGTGCTACAAATACAGGCAATATTAAGGAAGCGATCACCATTAATAGAGGACCAATATATTCGGTTAATAATGGGCTCTAAAAAGAGAAAACATTGCGTGAGTAAACGAGCTTAACGTGCTTTCACTTAAATCACAAAATTTTACAAAAAAAGAAAGAAGAAAATGGCAAAGTAAATAAATCATTACATTGCTTAATCATTCTCTTCGTTCATTGACATTTTCGGAAACTTACAAAATCTAATGTTTTGTAGAGTGTTTCCTGGATTCTAGCGTAACTTAGAACACTCAACACAATGGATGGCGTCGACAGAAAAAAGAATAAAACAAACAGCAATACGTGAATAAGTATTCTTCGTAACCACAGCATCTTGTAATCTACTGCTGAGTCCTCCCTTTCATTTAGAACAATGTACACAAATTAATTAACCGTGAAAAATGTGCAACTCATGTTTACCAGTTAATATCGTCTGGATAAGGTGCGTAGCTAACAGTCCAGCGACTTGCTTCGTATTCATCATTTGCTTGCTGATTAAATAAATGCAGAAACCAACTGCCGATTCGAAAACAGCAATTGCAACACGAACAGAAACTGCACGTTTTTTCTTGATTTTCACGTAATACTTTGTATACTCTGCGAATACACAAAGAAGACATAAGATTATTGTTCAATAATTAATTAAGCATAGTCACGCAAGGTGTGTTACAGAATTTTAGTAATTTTTGATATTGCATGCGTTGTGTGCAATGAACTTACTTCTGAGCCATTCTTTCAGTTTGAAATGTAATAAAAACGGAACCAGTCGGATGTGAGATTATATTCCGAAACTCTTTCTCGAGATCTCTCTCCAATTCTTGCTCTCGTTTCGTATAATGAGTCAATCCATCGACCAGTTCACAATCACAGCACACAACGCAACCAAAATGACCCATAAAATAAGGCCGAACCTGACATCGCTTACGATATTCAGTCCAATATTCTTCACAGTAATATTTAGCGTTCACAACACTGTCGTATTCCAAATGTAATTCATTCAATTTACGCGTGTCATAAACAAACTGAATTCCTTCGATAACCACATCAGGAATATGTGTTTGAAAGTACTTTAACATCATTTCCTTGTAGCGCTTTGATCGCGGAACTCTTCTAATGTACAGTGTACGCCGCACAATTTGCTCGTCGTCCGCTTTAATCGTGCGTGAAAAGTGACACATTAACAGCAAACCAATGGGCAAAAGCAGCATTGATATTACAACATGAACCCATAGCAGTTTGGATTCAGTTTCAAGGTTCGAAATGGTTGTTCGAGCAAACGGTTTATCTGCTCCCTCTGCGTATAAATACAACATCAAAATGAGAAACAATAAAAATACTTGTATCCACTCACCCTGTGTTCCTTGAAGATTCAACGGTAGTATAATAAATAAACAAACAACTGTTAAAAATAACAAAAAATAAATGATATAACGTTGAAATATCAAATATTGAACAGCATCACTTCCTTTGTGTCGGAGGATATCATTATCTTTAATTAATAACGTGTCCAAAATTCGATATCCAAATTGTTTAGACTATGAAAAACAATGTATAAGAAAGAAAGTGAACATTTACATTGTTAATGTCTACTCACAATCGTTCGCTTAAATAATTTACTTTTCCGGTCTGATTCAGTGGGATCCTCGGCGTCATTTTCAGTGTCATTGTCTCCAGTGATGTGTTCATAGTTACGATTAACAACAGAGTCATTTGAAACGCTTGGATTTACACCATTCGACACTAAATCGACCTCTACTGTAACGTCAGATGTAATCGACGCCGAGGCATCAGCTTGACTAGACGGCGAAGGCAATTGTTGCATTTGTGGTGGTAAGATCGGATTCATTTGTCGTAAATCATGTACGTGGTGTTCGTTTGTGTTCGATGTGCATATTTGCTTAACTTCATTTTCACGATCTCCATAAATAAAATGAATCCAACTGCCAGACAAAATAAATCGGAAATCAGCACACTTTCACCCGACAAAAATTTGTACGGTTGTGCAATTCACATAAAAAACATACCCCTTATGCGTTCGTGTCAACTGCCGCGATTTGTTGTTCCACGCTTTCTTCCTCAGACAGGTAAACAATAGCATCATCGCCTACACCGAGCAATTCGATTACATATCAGTCATATTTTATGCATAAATCATTGATCAAAAAACAATACTTACGATGAACACAATCGTGTTGATGACCAAATTGATCGGTATTCCTTCCCAGCCAGGAATATCATATTTACTCGGTGTTCTATTGGTAAACGAACTGCATCCTGTATCGTTAGACGTTGTATTGTTTGAATCATCAAATGAGAAAAAGTGTATCGGAAAAGTATTGACACGAAGTGGTTTGCCTTCTTGCACCATTACTTTTTGCAGATTCTCATTCACGATTCCAATAAAACACCAATTTGTACTTTAAGCATACACAGATAAAATACGTTACGAATCACAAACATTCAGTAGGCATTCCTGTAGATTAAAGCGGCCGAAATAGAAACGATTCACTGTTGTCAGTAACAATTGCGACTTCGCTTGTGTTCACTTTTATTTGGGGACCTTATATTAATTGCAATAAATTATCTGTCAATATTAAAAAAGTTGCATTCTCGATATTTTAAATGATTACGTTTCACTTTTGCATTAATTAATAAATCGAAATTTTATTTATTGAATAACTTTTATTAATTGCCTTGATATTTATTCGCGTGCAATTTTTTTTCACACTTCACATTTTAAATGCTTTTATAACACGTTTACGTATTGACCTTCGTTACCATCAGTCGACATCGAAACGACGAAAGTTCTGTTCACTGCTATTTTAGAACTTTTTTACTTATAAGGCAGAAATGTATGTTAACTTAAGTAAAGAGACACGCAACTTATATATATTTCCTTTTTTATGTGTCTTGCGAAAAGCATAATTTATTACCTTTAATATTTGCTTTTCGAAAGCATAAAAATTATTCAACTCAAAAGCAACGAAAGAAACATAATTCATATCTAATAAATCGAAATTTGTGAATATTTAATTCTTAAAGTTTGCACAGTTGGCGTTTCGCGTTACAAGCGATAATAAACAACACATTTTTTGTTTATTTTTGTTAATTTGTTTGCGCTTTTCAAAACATTTCATTTTAAAAACATTTTTCACTTTTTTTCAATTAATTTTCGTCACTTAAACAATAAATTGTAATTAAAAACACACAATTTCCTGTTCAGTAAAATAAAAGAAAATTGAGACAAAAGTTTAAAATTAACATTTTTCGGCAATATTTAAAAAGTGAAAACAAAAATAATAATTAAATTGAATTTTGGAAACAATTTTTGCAATTGAAAAAGTGTGACAAATATGTATTATAATTAAAAATGGTGAAATTGATTTCGATTCACGCGAAGTAATAATAATAGCTGTCAGTCGATTGTGTGAAATGCAAATTTTGTTCATTTTCGAATTCATAAATGGATAAAATATGCATAAAAGCGGAATCAATGTGTTATGCTCACGAAAAGCGATACAAGCGAAACACGCTATGCTGGAGCAACATGAATAGCATGAACATGTAAGTGTACATGTACATTTATTATTTGAGTACACTTCGGCCAAAGGTTTTTTATTAAATCCATTTTTTATGAGTCAATTTTTTATTATTGTGTGAAGAACAAGAAAAACCTGGTTTTTGTGGTCACTAAATGCAATATGTAATATGCTATAAAAATAAACAACATTCTCAATCACTTTTCGGGCGTCGTTTGTTTCGCGAAACTTTAAAAACTAATTTCGAATTTTAAAGTTTTCACGTTTAATTGCGATTTAAGCTGACATTCATTAGCAGCGAAAGCGGAATGCGAAAAAAAGTTCTAATCGATGTCTGAACACAGCAGACCTTCGAGGAAATAATAATTCATTTAAATCTGGATTTACAATTAAATTCATGATTTTTAAATTGAAATTTATTACAAATGACAGCGAATGACTGTAATTGCGATAAATTTAAAGGAATTCTGTAACAATTTCGTAATTGAATCAAAATTAAAAAATTGTTTGCATTGACGCACAGCAAACATTGATTACAAAAATTCAATTGTTTTTTCTATTCACAGTTGAATTGCGATTAAAACGCTTTTGTTAACATTCTTGCACATTTGTTTAGCGGAAATCCTTGTTTTAATCGCAACAATCGATTAAAAAACTGATAAATTAATTAAAAAATGAAAACGCAATTAACGCAATGTTAATTAAATGTGAAGAATGTTGGAAATTCGCGCTTGAAACGCGATTCGCTGAAAGCAAATGTAAAGAAATGGCGTTCGTGACGTTTATTGGAAGGAGTTCTCGCTTATTTTCGATTATTTAATTTTTTGCGCTGAAAATCACAGCAGAAACATTCGTTTTGCATTGAAACAGTGTTTGCAGCGGGTTTCGTCGCGAAACATTACATTTACAAATTATATATCAGTTTAAATGTAAAGGTAAGCAAATGGTGAGCGAAGTGTGCCTCAAGTTTTGCGTGCGATTCATTCGCAGGAAGGAAATGACACTTCAAATGAAACAGCAAACATTTTTCTAGCTTTTCGAGCCTTTTCTCACGCATTTTTTTGAGTTGCACACTTTTCGCTACACAAGTTTGTTCGATTGCCATTCACTCCATTTCAGAAGAGTGAGCGTACAATTCATTTATTTGTTGTTGATCACTCGAGCAGTGTTTGAATGCATATGCATTCGTTTAACGAACGGATGTTTAAATGTTAAAACTTAATGCTTATGTTTTGCTTTCCTTTATATGTTGACAGTTTCGAGGGCGAATAATTACTCCAGTATCGCTCGTTTGGTGGTGATACTCATTAAACGTCGTCGAATGAATTTGTGATTGCTGTGATTATTTTGTGTAAACTGCGAGTGCGAGTTTGTTGTGATCACATCGATGCAATGGATGCGATCTTGGATCCGAACCGCAAACAACGCCTCGCGGAAATCGAAGAATGTTTACTTAACACCAGATCCGAGCTTAATGTCGACGGTCTTTTGGTGAGTTATTTGCATATAAACATTTCGTCATTCATCATTTCACTAATTTATTCACTAAATCAGGATTGTGTGCAAGCAGTTGTCACCGACTGTAATCATCCAGCGTTGAGGCGAATCAAGAATATCGAAGGATTTTTGCAGAGATGTACGTTTCGCTTAATTATTTTTGTCGCTCAAAGGCGCGATATCTTCATCAACTGGTGTATGTTTACTATATTTACTGTTTGGTTGCAGATGAAAAATCGTCGCAGAAAATAATCAACGGTCGAATGAAACCCGATGATTTCACTGTGATAAAAACGATTGGAAGAGGAGCGTTTGGAGAGGTACAGTTGGTTCGCCATAAAGCCACTAAACAAGTTTACGCCATGAAGCTACTTAGCAAATTTGAAATGGTAATTTAAGGCTTTCGATCGTTATTTTTTTGCGATCGAAAAACTTTGGAATTGAATTTTACGATTTCGTTCAAACAGATCAAACGTTCAGATTCAGCATTTTTTTGGGAGGAAAGGTTTATAATGGCACACGCGAACTCCGACTGGATTGTAAAGGTAAACTCAGTGTGTTTTATTGTTTTTGCGCTTCACTAACGATATTTCAATTAAAAAGCTTCACCACGCTTTTCAAGATCACAAATATCTGTATATGGTTATGGATTATATGCCCGGAGGTGACCTTGTCAATCTGATGAGCAATTACGATGTTCCTGATAAATGGGCCAAATTTTATTGTGCCGAAGTTGTTTTGGCTGTAGACGCAATACACTCAATGGGTTTCGTTCACCGCGATGTCAAACCGGACAATATGCTGCTCGATAAATTTGGACATCTAAAACTTGCTGATTTTGGTACTTGTATGAAAATGGATATTGACGGTTTAGTTCGAAGTGATACTGCTGTAGGAACACCGGATTACATTTCTCCGGAAGTACTTAAATCTCAGGGCGGCGAAGGTTGTTATGGTAGAGAATGTGACTGGTGGTCAGTCGGTGTATTCTTGTATGAAATGCTTATTGGAGACACACCTTTCTACGCGGACTCTTTAGTGGGCACTTACGGCAAAATAATGGATCATAAAAATTCATTACATTTTCCAGAGGATGTAGAAATCTCGAAGGAAGCAAAAAATTTAATCTGTGCATTTTTGACGGATCGTTCTCAACGATTGGGACGTAACGGAGTAGAAGAAATTAAGCGGCAACCATTTTTTCAAAACGATCAATGGACATTCGACAATATCCGTGAATGTGTTCCTCCCGTTGTTCCCGATTTAATTGGTGACGACGATACCAGTAATTTCGATGAAATTGACAAAGACGATAGTACAGAAGAGTGCTTCCCAGTACCTAAAGCTTTTTCAGGCAATCATCTTCCATTCGTCGGATTTACTTATTCTTGTGATTACCAACTTCTATCAAAAGAAAGGACTTCGCGTAAACGGAGTGTAGACGAGGTAATTATTGTCTTTTTTGTAATTGATTGTTGTAACTCAGAGTGTTACATTGTTCTCTTGAATTTCACACGACTAATCTCAGGTTGATCAGGTATGCGTTTTTATTGTTCTCACTTTGAATAATAGTTTTGCTTTTGATTTTCAGTTACCTTCGGAATTTAAGAAAAAGATCTCATCTTTTGAAGAGGAGATCCGAAGGCTTAAGAAACAAAATGAAGAATTAGAAATTAAACAAAGGCAAGTGTATTAAAATTGATGATTCAATCATTTAAACTTGTCACGTTCAATGAACTATTTGAAATATAGAGCAACGTTAGCGCAACTCGATAATCTAAGTCATCAAACGGACAGTAGAAGAAGTGAAAAATTAGAGGTCGAAAAAATGTTAGCTGTATCAAGGCATGATTTAAAAGAGGTAACTTAATTAAGAATAGTTTACAGGATTCGTTTTCTCACGTGTTTATTATAGATGCAACGAAAATTAGATTTCGAAGTAGAAATTCGAAAGAAAGCTGAGGCTAAATTAAATGAGTCGTGCACTAAATTAGAACAAGAACAAAATAATCGTTCACAATTAACGTTATCCCTTCAATTGACCACCGAAAAGTTCGTTGATATGGAGAAGCAATTGTCCACAATTTCAGAGAAATTGAAAAGTGAATCGGAAGCTAACGTTAAATTAAAAAAGATGCAAACAGAATTAAGCCATAATTGTGCCAATAAAGACATTGTAATCGGTGAACTAAACGAGAAGTTGTTTACGCTCGAAGCGTTGACAACAAATCAAGTACAAGAAATGAACAATCTGAAGAATCAACTCGACAAGACGCATAATTCGTTATTGCAAATATCTTCACTTAATCAAGAGCTTGAAAGTAAATGTCTCTCTATTAGACTTAATGTTCTCAAACTTGTTTTTAGATCGTAAACATTCTATTCAATTGGAATTAGAACAAATGCGCGAAAAAGAAAAACATGACGCGATCGAAAATCAAAAGCTTCGCAACGATATTGTGAACGTCGATAAAGTAAGTTCATAGTTTTAACTTTTAACAATGAGTTATTGTTTCTTTTAAAGGATAACGCAATGCTTAGAGTTGAAATAAAGAAGTTGCAAACAAAATATAGTCAGAAAAATTCATCTCAAAACGAATCTGTAAATTATACTGATAATTACTCAAAGCGTGACAATTTGGAGTCACTAACAGGTGCGTTTCACTTGTTATTTTTACAATTGTTTTCAACTTCAATTTCTATTATGTTTTCACAGCTTTACAATCAAGACTCAGCGAAGAGATTTCATTGAGGCAAAAGTGGGAATCGCAGGCGCAGGAAAAGGAACGGCAGTTATCAATGTTAAACGTAGATTACAGGCAAAATAATCAACAGCTGCAGAAAATCGAGGCTGAGTTGAGGCAAGAAATTGAGAAGACAAGAGCTTTAAAAGCAAGCATAGATGATGAAATACATAAAAAGAATACATTAATCGCTGAAACGAGAGATTTGCATGAAGAATGTAGTCGACTTAAACTTAAGGAACAACAATTGGTAAAAGATTTGAACGAACAACGAGAAACTAGAAAGAGTGTAGAAGAAGAATTGTGTAAAGTGAAAATAGCTCGTTCAGTGGACGAGTTGCAAATGAAAGAATTGCAAGATCAGTTAGAAGCGGAACAATATTTTTCGTCATTGTACAAAACTCAAGTAAAAGAATTAAAAGAAGAATTAGAGGAGAGACAAAAAACTATTCATGACATCACAGATGAAACGTATGCAATTTGAGTTCATTTATTTAAATGATGATTAATTTTGAATTATTTTTCACAGACATAATTTACATAATCAGTTAGAATTGACAACAGCTCGTGCCGAGTCTGAATCGTTGGCTAGACGAATAGCGGAAGAAAATTGTGCACAATTGGAAAAAGAGAAATCGCTGCGTGAATTAGAGATTGAAGAAAATGAACGTCGATTACGTTCTGATTTGTCGAGTAAAGAATCTGAGTTCGTTAAACTGAAAGACAAAGAGAATGAGTACAATAAAAACATTGATGCGATTAAAAAGGAAAAAGAAGAGATTAACAGCAAATTACATCAATTACAACAAGGTTTGTGTTTTCAAACTTTTATTACTGTTCATTTCAATCCGTTTACTTACCACAAACTTACTTATTCGTCGTTTATATTGACATTAATTTTATATTTCATTTTGTTTTTATTTTCTTTAGAAATGAACAATTACATAAATCAGAGCATACATCAGGACAAAGTGGATCAATTGACCAAACAATTGCAACAGGAACGATTGTTGAAGGCACAGGTAACGTTTCGCTACTTTTTTTCTATAATTGTAACAATGGAATATATGATTCAGACTGTCAGATTCGATCATTTGTATAGTTTTTTATATAACGCTCTTACACTGTAGTTATTATTGTCTATTTTGTTTCCACCCTTTAATAATTGGCTTGTTATGAATAGGCTGTCAATAAGCTGGCCGAAATAATGAATCGCAAAGACATGAATATGAGTAAAAAGAAGGAAAAAGGCAGTTCTATTGATCTGCGAAAGAAAGAAAAAGAGTGCCGAAAACTGCAACAAGATCTAACAACGGTGAGTATCTATGTTTTATGCGCTTCGATTGACTTCTGTATTTCGACAGGAACGCGAAAAATATAATCAAACGGTCGCTCGCTATCAGAAAGAGTTAAACGAAATACAGTCCATTCTGAGCGAAGAAAATCAAGGAAAACTAAAGTTGCAAATGGAACTAGACTCGAAAGATGCTGAGATTGAGCAACTAAAGCAGCAGTTGACTAGTTATCATCGTGACAGTCTAACGAATCTAGACGCGAGTCTGCTTTCCATTCCAAACAGTGATATCGACGAAAATGAACCGATACGTCTCGAAGGCTGGTTGTCTATTCCGAATAAACAAAATATTCGTCGTCACGGTTGGCGCAAACAATACGTTGTCGTTTCCAGTCGTAAAATAATATTTTACAACAGCGAAGCTGACAAAGCGAAAGCGGACCCAGCTTTAATCCTCGATTTAAGGTAATTAACGCTGTTGTTTGTTTGGTAACGGATCATTAACTGAGTGTTTGTTTGCAGTAAATTATTCCACGTTCGGCCCGTTACACAGGGAGACGTGATACGTGCAGACGCCAAAGAAATTCCGCGAATCTTTCAAGTAATTAATGCCTCGTTGATAAATGTGTGTAATTAAGAAAATTGTTGTGATTGTAGTTGCTTTATGCTGGAGAAGGTGAAAGCAGAAAACCAGTCGAAGGCAATATTCTGGAACTATCGATCGCCAAAGACGTAAGTTGTGTCTATAAGTATTGATCTCAATTAGTGAATGCAATAATCTGCAGTTAACGCAACCAGGAGTTGTGGATCACAAAGGTCACGAATTAATTCCAATCAGTTATCATATGCCGACAACGTGCGAAGTTTGCACGAAGCCGTTGTGGCACATGTTTAAACCTCCAGCAGCACTCGAGTGTAGAAGTGAGTATTCAAGTAACGCTTCATTGAAGATTGATTTTGTTATTTGCTTTCAAATAGGGTGTCGCGTTAAAGTACACAAAGAACATTTAGATAAAAGAGAAGAGTTGATTGCGCCATGTAAAGTAAACTATGATCCAAACACCGCAAAAGAATTGCTGCTTTTGGCAGCGAGTCTTGATGAACAGCAACAATGGGTTTCAAAGCTAAGAAAGCGGATAGAAAAGTGTGGTTATGCGGCGAACCAAGAAGCTAAAGCATCTCCCAGGTTAGAATTAAAAACTCCAATTCAAACGCAATCATTTATCAATTGATTCGTTCGCAGATCGACGAATTCACAGAATCCGTCGCTTGTGAAGCACTCATCATTGAAGTCGGCGACATTGCCTTCTTTAGCAAGTCGAAAGTGATTTAGTGTCTTATTTATTCGACGGATTCTGCTTATTTCCATCAAAAATCACATTATTAAACTTGCATTCCTCAACCGTCCTTGTAAACGTGTTAATCATGTTCAAATGCAATGTTGGTTCTCAGGTTAGACGTCGTCCATTATTTGGATATAAAGCGCAAATAGCAACTCGCAACAAATACAATCGTGCCTTTTCTTTGTATTTGTTTCTTTAAACGTTTTGAATAAAGTGAGAAAAGATTTATTTGTACAGTAAACAGCAACGATTCCACAGTTACGTGTATTGCTTCGTTTTGTCGTGATTCAGTTGCGGCATTAAAAACACATTTGTAAAGAAAATTCGTTCACATTTGTTTGTTTGACAGGCAAAAAACCTTAGCTATGTTACACGAGAAAAGCTAGTGGTTAAAAAATAAAAGCAATTACGTTGTGTGACCTGCACTAAATTCGATTGATGCACTATCGCAATTCAATTATTACATTGCATTTACAACAGAAATTCGTCGCTTTTTGTACAATTAATTTTCTCAGTGTTGATTTTTCTTTTTCATAAAACGCGTTTGAAATTGAAAAAGATACGAAATGTACAGTTACAGTATTTACAATTTGCGACGAATACTTCAAATGATACATATACAATATATACACACTAATTCTACTAGTGAATGTACACACTGCACGCAATCACAGCAACATAATCCTCGACACACCATTTGTCACGGCCGATGGAATCTGAAAAAACGGTTTGATGGTTAAGCGAAAGTTGTGAAAAGTAAATCTTGATGATTACCTGGTCATATGACGACTGTCTTCGTGCACTTCCATTTCCATACTTTTGAATTCGTTCAATTCTTTACGAATAGCAGCCTAAAATGAACAAAAAGTAGGAGTTAAGAATGTAACGAAGTGAGCTCGTTTAGTCGTACTTTGTCTTTGGGCGTCAATCGAGTCCACGGTTTATCCGCTCGTCGATCGTAGTCGTGAGCTTTGGTTACTTCAACATAATCGCTGAATTTTATTATTTTCCTAGACTTGAGTTCTTCGACTGTTGGACGGAAGCTCAACTGTCAAATTAACGCCGTTTTAGTATCAACTCTTACAAAATTCAGTGTTTCATTGGGGAAATCAAAGTAAATGCACACTCACTTTCCGATTCAGTATCTTCTTCTTTTGTTCTTTTTCCATTAACATTTCTTCGGGTGTTTGCGTTTTAAGAATATTTCGCTGTTCCAACTCTTCGACAGACGGTCTCAAACTCAGTCTTCTTGTCAATTTACTTTCCAGTGCTTCTTTTGTTCTTTGCTTTTCTTTGTCAGTCATTGATGGAATAATATTTTTCTCGATTAATTCACGTCTATCCGGTCTTTGAGCCAATTTAATCTCCAACGAGTCTTTTCTCGCCACTTTTGCCGCCATTCGACCTGTGCAACATAAAATAAATGAAATAATTAATGTTAAACGCCTGCTGGTTAACTAACCCTTTTCATCTTCGCCGTAATAATCTCGCCATCGAATGTAACCTTCGCTGTCGGATTCGGAATCAGAATCATTTTGCCGAACAACTGCTGGTACTGGATTATTCTCTTTATTTTCGGAATCGTTCGTGTTTTTCGGTAAACGAATTCTGTTAGGAAAAACACGAGATTTAAATTTACGCGACTGCTTCACAACAAAACGAGTGAATGCATTCACTTTCACTTTCAATTGACAACTGTCACTCATTTAGGAAACACAATTGTAGTTACTTCTCAGAAACACAACAATGAATACATAAAACGTGAGCGACGCCCTTGTCTCCGAATTGAACAGACACTCGTCGTGAATATCAAACTTAAACTCAACTAAATTGACAGACAGACTCGCAACGGAAAAGGAAAAACAGATAACGACGTGTTTAGAGACAAACAACAATTTCCATTAATGAGAGAATGCGAACATAAACAGTTCTCTTAATCGCCAGAATTGAATTTGAACAATAAAAGTTACGTCAATTGCAATGAATAGGAGCGTGTGTTGCGTAATTCATGCACTATTGCTGCAGCTTTAAACGTTTAATTAACAATAAAAGGATTGAAAGGTGTAAGAGGCGTTAAAGAAAAACAAGCTGTCTTTGGAAATGGACACGCATTGATTAATGATTTGATGGTCAAATATCGAGATTGCGAAAGACATAGTTTGCCTTTCACTGCACGTATTGGCTGCAGTGAGAGGTGTTTTAAAGCTGAGAAATGTGCCAATAATTTGGACTGTAGTCATTCCAATAATCATCAATCGTTAAAATAAGTGTAACCGTGACTTACGTGATTTGTTGTCGATTTGCGGGTTGAATAATCATTGAAGCATTGAAGCCGGAAGCGATTCTTTGAACATTACTTGATCTTGGATACGTATAACGCGGTGGAACTTGCGGTCTTTGCGATAGTTTGTCCGCCGATGTCGCAGACGATGACTGAGTTACATTGGAATGATGATTGTATTCGTAAGTATTTGTTGCGGGACATGACGCGGCATTCGATACTTTACTCTTCTTCAGCGCACTTTTTCTCGGAATTGCTGACAACTGCGGTTCCTTAGTGGGGACTTCTTCTTCGATTATTGGTGTCGGCATTGAATCGCCACCATCACCGGTATTCTTTATTATACACACGGGAATAGTAGTCTTATAAATTTGTTCTAACTCTGGATCATTCGCATCGTAATCCTCATCTTTAAAAGTTATATTCATATCATCGTCATCCATATCAACACTCGACTCCGGTGCATCAGTTTGCATTAGATGAGATAACAGATGCGAAGGATCGCTGAACATTCTTGGAGGCGGAATGGGTCCAATGTCTTTAAACTCTAGATTTAAAGGTGATAAAGGTCCGACGGAAGCGTTGGAAGTGTCTTCATGAAAGTTTCGTCTGTAAAAGAAGCAAATTTATGGATTTGTTCATGAAAAAAGAAGACACCTACGATTTAAACATTTTCGTTTCCAGGCTTTCGTCTGATTGCACGTCGGCTGAAAATGAGTTTAGTTTCACTGTTGCGTGGTGAAAATTTCGATTTACGGGATTTAATTTAGAAGCGACACTACTGTACGTGTCCGTTATAGACGTATCACCACTCTTCTCGCTGCTCGAAGGAAAATAAATATTTGATGTGTTTTTGGTAAGATTATGGGAAATGGCAACCAAAGGAGTGGCAACGGCTCCTTTTAAATGACCACACGACAACATCGGTGAAATTTTGTTCGAAAGACCGTATTGTTGATTGATGTTCGTTTGCGATGATAGTGAATATGACTTCGGAACAGATGTCGATCTCTCATCGATAACGGGTAATGACCCATTAGACTGGTGGATGCGATCCGAATCTGTGAGTGTGTGAGAAGCGTATTAATTAAAGTTTGTTTCGCGCGAAGAAAAGCATTCGTTTCGTACCATCTTCTTTGAATGTCGACTGAGGTGTTGGCAACGGATTAAATGGTAATTTGTTCTCTGGAAGCAAAACTCCTCTTTGTATCAAATCTTCTTTCGTCGCTCGTACCGAAATTCGTCTTTCAAGGGCTACAGGAGGCAAACACGCAAATGGTTATCTTCTTTTGATTGTATTGTCAACCAAAAACAAACCTTTTGACGTGTTCTCGAACTTTTCGCTTTTCCTTTTTCGCTTCCATTTCCACGGCTTAAAAATTCGAATTAACGACGAAAATTTACTTCCACTATTAGCACCGTTCTTGTTTGTCGAAGATTCATCCGTACAAGACTTTTGTTCACATGCAACGATGTTGTTCTTGTTTTCTAATTTTTCGGTTGAATTATCCAACTTCGCTTCGTTTGCATTGCTTTTCGATGAATTATCGAATATGTTTAAATTCATAACTCGCCTCACTCGCGACAGTTTTTATAATGTTTAATTTGTTTTCACACAAAAACGATGCGTATAAAACTGATTGACGTCCAAAATAAATCACATTTATGACAAATATACAGAATGGAATGTTATGAACACCTTTACGTTTTGCGCGACTCTGTAATCAAAAGCAGCAGTATTTCAGATTATTGTTTGCGGAAAACAAACGCAGTGGAAGTATGTTGTTTACACAATTTGTGTTGAACACGTCAATAAAACAGCAAAAAACTTAAATCGGTGTTTCAACGATTGCGAAAGAGCAGCGGACGTTTTTTGCTTACCTTCTTGTGTAGAGATCACGACTTGTGTGCGAATTTGACGAAAAACACAGAGCTTATCACCGTTGAATTACAATCCCACTCATTGTTGGTTGCTATTCGAATTCAAACAATACATCGTCTCGATTAAATATCGACGCGAACGACGTTTAAACGGTCGCACACTTCTCTCGTTCTTCGTTTCGCTTCTTTACGTTTCGCGAGACTCACATTCGAATGGCGTTCAAAGGGTTGCATAGAACGGGGATTTTTCGCTACACTTCGCATTATCGGAGATTTTTACCGATATTGTTTGAAATAAACACTGATTTCAGGGAAAATTAAGAGCATAAACTGAAGATGGCAGTAGTTCCAAAATTGCGTAAAATACGCGAGTTTCATAAGTTTTACGAAAATTCACCGAAAAAAGCGAAACTCGTAAATGATTCACAAAAAACAGTAGTAACTTTGTTCGATGTTCTGTTCGCTTATATATTCTCTGATGTTGTAGCGTAACACGATCGCTTTTCGATGTTTTCAACATTTCGCAATTTTAACGTGAACTCAACGTTCAATGAATGCGAAACGGATGGACAACGATCTTTGAATGCAATCGAATGAACACACATTAAGCCGGCCTTGTCAACGTTACGCTTTCCATTTACATATTTACATTTCATTTAATTTATGAATGCTGTTGAATGTCTTGAAGCGCACATTTAAGAAGCGAAAATGCATTCATTCACTGTTCTTTGCATCGCATGGCTTCTTGAATTAAGGTTAACTCGTGAACACAATTCGAATGTCGACACACGAATATTCGTTTCTGCAACACGACTTCATTTTGTGTGCATTATTATTAATTTTTGTTGTTCAATTTTAATTTTTGTTTATGTTTTTAGTTTTTGAAAGGAAAATTTTGTAATTTGCAAGTGTTTTGTTTCATTCGAACAGAGTACGTGTACATCGATCGCTTTTTGCGGTGAACAGGTTTAAAGGACGATTTCAAAAGTTGGGAGCAATGTTCATTAATATCATTATGAATATTTTTTGTTTTTTGTTATTCACGTTCATTGACAACCATTTTGTCATTAATTTAAAAAACAATCATGAAATCAATTATTGTTTACGGTTAATTAACGTAAAGTGTTTACACATTTGAATGACAGAGGCGTAAATTGTTTAGAGTTCACTTTAATGTAATGCAATTTAACTTTTTTTTGATTTCATTTCAAAAGCAATCAATGTAGCACATTGAAAATTTTATTCTCTAAATTGAACTTTTACGAAATGTTGCACCAAATAATGAATGCGTCCCTATTTATGAAGTCCTTATTTATTTCAAGTTTTTACCTGAAAAAATAAGAATTTGTGATTTACTTCGATATACACAAAACACTGGTTTATTTAATGTCACACAAAACAGTTTCGGGAAGTAAAAGTAAATTCGTTATTGAATGCATTCAATATTTAGTTCACTGTTTAACAAAATGGACCTTAATATTCGTATCATATCAAAATGATCCATTTTTTGATCAAACAACGAAAGTAAAATTTGTTTGCATGTAACGTGAACACCTTAAATGAGTCACATTATATGTAATCTGCGTAAACAGTTTGAAGCATTTGTTTTTTTAATGGTTTACATGAAAGAAGTCATTGTTTTCTTATCAAAAATTGATGCAAACAAGGGTTTGCTCAGAAAATACATTTGACGTGCAAATTTATTACACAGACAAAGTTGACTCACAAAATTCCGTTGACTTGAGTAACTTAATTGAGTGAAACGCAATTGATGCTTTCGCACTTAATTATTAATTGACTTCAGGTCATTAACAGTGAAACTGAATGAGTGATTGACTTCAATTTTCAGTTCACACCTTTCAATTTAATTATTGTTGCTATTCAAAGGTTTTAAAAATTAATTAGAAAATGGTTGTAAAATTATAAAAAGATTTATTTAAACGAAACGATAAGAAAAAAGCAAAAACAATTATCGTATTTCGAGTTTGTTTTTGCTATTTTTAAAGAAATCGATTTTTGAGAAACAAAAATAAGAAATTAAATTTATTTCAGGTGCATTGGTTCTAAAACGAATGTAAGAAACGGCAAAAAAAGGAAAAATATTATCTATGGAAAATATTTTCACTGGTCGTGATGTGAATAAAGGTGAGTGTTGTGTTGGAAAAATATTTTCTCAATTCAATGAATTCTTGCGCACGTAATGAAAGTGAATGTGTTTCAACATCGATACACATTCTATGCAATTGCCTCGCAATGTTTGCTTTGTGAATCCTCTGTGAATGCGAATGCCTCTGTATATATATGTGTGTATTTTTTCAATGCCTTTGTGGGCGTACGCAGACGTTTCTCTCTTACTCTCTGTCTGAGATATGAAATACACATCATTTCATGTGTCTGCTGAACATCAACTGTAGTGTAATGTAACGTTGAACATTTCGCAATGTACACAATTGTGATTTAATATCAAAGTTAACTAAATAAACGTTCACTGTCACACATATTCAGCTTTTATTTAATTTATCTTTTTTTAATTTAAACCACAACAAAAACACTGCACGCAATTTATTATTATTATTATCATTTATTTTTTCGCTGTTTGTTTTGTTTGCCGTTCAGTGACTGTCGGAAATGAAATCGATTTCAAATCACGCATCAAGTACACTGGCAACTGTAAATTAGGAACACTTTGTGGGCGGAGAATTGTTGTTCCCAATATACCGCATTTCGTATGATTTACAGTTTTTTTAACAAAACATTGCAATTAGAAAAGGCGGAAAATGATTTGTTGTTAATTCACAGAGTAAGCTTAATTTGGAAGCGCCTAATTTGGAGGTTTGGAACTGTAATTGTATCAAAAGCAGAGTTAGAACAGTTCTGAAAGAAATACACGTTACTATACATTCGTAATGAGCAGCGGAAAGTTCCGAAGTTTGCGATTAATTATTTATGAAAAAACGCTATGAATGTTGTTAACCGAGGTACATGTAGTATATGTTCCTCATATTTGCATGTACACGTTTTGCATGTGCGCTTTAACCTCAACGTTCGATTTTTTAATCTTCAACTCAAGTGTAAACATTTTTGAAACTTTTATTTGCATATCATTAATGAAGCGCTTGATAAACATTTAAGCACGTTACAACACTGTTAATTAAAATAATGTTTGCATTAAAATCATGATTAAACTGTTTTTCTGAGAAGCGTTTTGTTGCCTAACTGAACACGAATACCGTATCTACAGAGACAAATGGTTAAAAGTAATAGTTTTATACTAGAAACTCTTTGATCGCCACATAGCCTGAAGCAAATATCGTCTGTGGCGTCCGGTCTAGCAGTGGTTGTCGTTTTAGTCGTCATAGTCGTTGTCGATGCAACAATTGTTGTCGCAGAAGTGCTTGTCATCGGTTTACCATTAGTTGTACTCGAAGGAGTGGAATCTACGCTGCGATCAATACAAGCCATCGACTCTTCACTCCAAATCTGAGCGTTTGGACAGCGACAAGCAAATGCAACGCCAGCAACGCATTGAAAATATGCGTTTGGATTATTTGAATCAGGATAGAATCCAACGTCTTCTGGACACGTGAAAGCGTTCAATGGATCTGGTTGCAATTCGTTGCAATCTTGCGATTCGAGAACATTTATTAAACCAGAAATACATATTAGAAACGAAACGAAACTTTTCGAGTAATTCATAATTGCTTTCAATCCGTTCTCAACGAGCTTCAAAATCAAAATTGCAGCTCAATTGATAATCCTCTTAATTAAAGTAACTAACCGATACCAGAAGTATTTTAAAATATCGATGACATCGCAATATTTGAAATACTTTGAAATTAATGTGCGAATGAAATGTTCGTGTTCGAGCGTTTGCTTGATTGAAGTGCAAAAAAGAGTAAATTATTGATGAAATGATGGTCATCATTGATTAACAAGTGTATATTGAATGTAATTATTGAATAGTAACATTGAACATAGAATACGTGTTTTCGATTTCAGTCACGTTCGATGTTGTTTCATTATACATTTCAAGTGTGGAAACATTCGAGTAACGGAAGTCACGCGAATGATTACTATGTTCATTGGTTCGATTCATTTGCATCAACACAACCGAGTAAGTGAGAATCGCACTGAATACGGTCACTATAAATGGACGATTGATTACGAAACAATTCCAACCAGTTAATCGAGAAATGCCGAAACCCATTTTTGAAATCATCAACTTTGCCTGGTAAAGTACAGTTAAATCATTCATGTCTGCTTTCGAGGCGAGTCTGTGCGCGATCGGTAATGTCATTTCGCATTGATAGCTCACGTCGGCAGCCGTCAGCGTGAACACCAAGAATATTACTACGTAATTAACGATGTCCATTATGGCTGCACTCGTTTCACTGTTAAGCAATGAAATAATAACAGTAATTTACTCTCGCTTCTTTGTAATGCAAATGAGCGATTTGAAAAACACACCTCGCATTGCTTCCAACAACAATGGCACCAATTTTGGTGCAAATGTTTAAGAATATAGTCGCCACCCAAATGAACGCTTTATTTGTAAAGTTCTTATCAACGCCGATTACCAGATCGCACAATTGAGTGTGCAGTTTATTTAATCGATTGATGTCTTCGCCGGAAACGATTTCTTGTTTATCAATATCGCTAACGACCATGTTGTAAGAACGCGCGCATCGACCTAATAACAAGCAAGTGGCGATGTAAAAAGTTTTCAAAAATATCTCTCCGCTAAGAGTGATAGCGATGTACAAAAACCAAACCAAAGCCATAATGAATCGCATAACCGCAACGTTTACGTGTTCAGTCTATTTACCAGAAAAAAAGTTCTAAACAATTTTGAAAGCATAAAATAACAAATAATGATCTCACGTGAAATCCGTAAAAGTAGTAATTCATAAAAGTTTGAGTATCCATAGTGGCCACTGTCCACGCAGTGAACGCAAGTTGAATGATCACATAAATCCAACTTCCAGCGACCAACGTCAAGATATAAGCGCGTAAATTGCGAAGATTTGTTTTCATAAAAAGAGGAGGAAAAAGGTCAATGGCTACCAATGATGCTACTGTATCGTGGTGTGTATTAAAGAACATATCGAATGTAGCTGTAGTGGCAACTGTTCGAATCACCAATGATGCATTCTCAAGAAACGCGTAGAAACCTATTATTGTGCGACTTGTAACGCGATTAGGAAATAAAAAAGAGTTACCCAAGTCACGATGAAACGTGAACAGCCAATTAATCACGTTGTGTAATGCATAGAAATGCATGTAGAAGAAAATAAAGCGGCTTAAAATGTTCATCTTTTTAAGAAACGTTTCACCATCCTTTGGCCACAAACCCAATATTTGCAGCGATAGCAAGATCGGTTGCAGTACGTGCAGCACGTCAGATTTAGCCAAGTCAAGCATGTCCTCGAATTCGCATGTTTTACTTTTAGTTTTGCAAACATCGATTAGATACAACAAAATACCTTTCTTTCGATGGGAGCATCTTGAAAACAACTGCTCTTTCTACTTTGTGACAAATCAACACCATCATCATTATCAACGTAATCATCAACACAATCATCAACGCAATCAACATAATTAGGCAACGAATCTTCGACAGTATTTACTTTGTTTCGTTTAAACATTTTTACTGAACTTTTACTCACTTCTCAATGTTTGCATTCATTTGAATAACGAAAATGAAACATTAAAACAACATGATGATAAATGAGATGCTTATTTAATCAACCACAAACATTCAAATCGAAGTCAATTATTTTAAAATTTTAATGAAATATGCAAATACATTGAAAATCGAATGAATATAAATTTGTCAGTGAATTAATGAAACTTCAAAGTTGGACATTCGAAATCGAAATTGAAAACATCTGCATTCAATTCCATAAACATAGTCTAGTGTTTTGTTATTGATTTTAATTCATATTTGGTTTGCTGTTGATTCAAGCGAAGTTACTGCAATGAGCGAAGCAAGAAGCGACTTTGAAGAGGTAAGAATGATACAGTGACGAACGTAAATTTGTCCATATTTTGCTAAAAAGATTCTCTTGCTCAATGGACACATATTTTTGAGCGAAGCTGTATGCGATCGATTAGCGCTTTTTAAAGTGTTTTGTTTGCAAGCAGACAGTGAACCCAATATTGAAAATTTTGAAAGTCCTTGGTTCGTGGCCGAGAGAAGGCGATCAATTCATACTTCGACTCAATTTTTGGAATGGAATCACACTCTTCATTCTTCACTTTTACACAGCACACAAATTCTTCAATTGGATGACTGTCGTGAAATATACCGAAAACGTATTCACCGCTTTTGAGCAATTAACACTGATTACTCGTACAGCGGTTGTGGCGATCACGTTTGACCGCCGATTTTTGCTTCAACAGCGAATCACAAATTTATTTGATGTAAGAATGAGAAACATGAAAAAAATACGCGAACAGAGAGATAACATAAAAATGAAAGAACGTCGGAAATCATTTGGGAAGTTTCCTTACTCAATATGTGTATCATGTTATAACACACACATCGCGAAAGCAAAACACAGTTATTTACATAAAACAAATATCTTTTTGAAAAAGTAAATCACGTAAGTTAAACAACAACAATGTCTATTGAAATACATCAATCACACAGAAAAACAATGTGCCAGTGTTTCACTGGTGATTGTGAAGTGTGTTTAGATAAGTTAAGTTGAAGTGTGATTTACTTAAGATTTATTGATTTTTTAGTCTATGTGTGTGTTTACATGTGATACGCTTTGTTTTGAAGGCGATCGCGGAATATCCGTTATTCAATGTTGACCACAAGATCACCAAACTCGGACGTTGGATTAAGCACATGATCATCGGATGTTGGTCGTTCATCGCTTTACACGTAATTCTCGCAGCATCTTTAATGTTTTACAAGAGCACTGACGGTTACGTGAATTGGTTATTTTACGGAGACGCAGCAGGTTAGTATGACGTAAAATAAATAAATACATATATATTTACAAGTGATTACTATTCGCAGCGAATACACCGGACATTGTTATTCGGTTGGTGATGATTGCCGATTGGGCGTTATATCTCTTCCTTGTCATCTGCAATGAATGCTTTTCGTTGGCGTTTTACATTTGTTTGTGTGTAATTATTCGCGAGAAGATAAGTGATTACAATGATTTTCTGACACGTTTACAGAGAAAAAATTTAGTCACTGAATCAAGTCAGATGCAAGAATTATACAAATTGCATTCTAAACTAACATCGCTCGTTGAAGCGTTGGAGGAAAATTTCTCGTTTCCAGCTCTTCTTTGGATTATTTGCATTATATTCAATATTTGCGTAAAAGTCGAAGCCATTATCAGTGGTATTCGCAATTCACAATTCGAAGAGTTCGGATATGTTTTGCTCGGTAATTATTTACTTAATCGATAGAATGCAATGAATTTGTATTATTTCATCACGCAGACATTATCTATTACATAGTCTCATTCATTATGCTTTGTTTCATTGCGAGCGAAATTGGAGATGAAAAGCTTGAACCGATCATTGCAGTTACAAAAATTGCTCAAGACGGCGATATTTGCGACTGGAGTTTTCAACAAGAATCTCAATTATTGCTTTCAAAAATCAATGAATCGATGATGATGCGTTTGACTGGCTGGAGTTGTTTCGAATTGAACAAAACTTTTATGATCACTATTCTCGGTGCAATCGCGACTTACACAATCCTTGTTCTGCAGATGTGATTGTCGGCCAGTTTTAATTTAATACTTATTTTCTTTGAACAAAACAAACAAGTAATACTACACTACAACTGATAATTTAGCTTCTTCTTCACAGTATTTACGTGAAAAAGATCTTGTTGAAACAATTAATTACGTGACACTGACATTTGACTGCTTTTTGACTCGTCGTTTAGCAAAACGTTAGAAACATTGTACTTTAAATAGTAAGCAGTATATTGTAAAAAATTAAGCAATGCTTCTTTAGCTATTTCTAATAAACCGATTGATTTTACGTCGCTATTAACGACGAAATCATTCCGTAAAGATAATAGAAGAAAGAAAGAAGGTAAAACGCGAGCTTTATCCATCCTTCATTTGTGGCACGACTCAACTGATCAGCGTTCATAATCGTTGTTGGATCGTACAAACCAGGACCCGACATTACTGGTCGATGCAAGTATCTGCAGTTGAAATAAAACGATTATCGCCATTGTGTCAAATAAGACAAATTGACTCACCGATGAATGTGATACCCAATTAATGGAACATTCAACATTAATGTGAAGAACTCGCCGCAAACGAGGAAAAGTGCGTTTAAGAATATGTGAGCAACGTATTCTGGTAACACGAGCTGTGCAAGAAAACAAAAGCCGGTGTTAATCACTGCAATGAGTGGGTGAATAAAACAATGAATCACTCACTGGATTTAACGTATTACATTGATCTATTGGATTCTTGAAGTCAGTCTTCAACTCATCAAAGGCTATAATCTGTAAGAAATATAAACGATCAATAGACGACAGGAACTGCTGTTCAAAAGAACAGAATTGAACTCACGTGAAAGACGGCGAAGAATATAAGAAAAGCGTCTAATATTAATGCCGAGATATACGAAAAAGCGGTGAACGTGAAACTCATTTCTTGCTTTAACTTCTTTTCAAAAAGGTTTCCCCTTTGCTTTTCAAATGTCACGCAAAAAATGAGAAAAAATCGTAGCAAACAAACAACGATTCTCGACGTTCGATCTCAACAGACAGCGTCCACCTTTTTTTAAATTCACTGCTCACAGATGTCGCTAATTTTGAACTCAAAATGAATGAATGTTCATTAAATGTTATTTTCGTTTTTTTCTCGCATTTCTGATTTATTTATTGATTTATTTATGAGTTGCTTGTTTTTTGCCAAATAATTGGTTCATTATTCGAGTAACATGCATTAAGTTTGCAAAATTAATGAATGCAACATGTTTTTTCGAATGTCACTTATTTTTGAACGTTAAACTTTGTTTTCGAAGAGAAAAGAGCAAAAAAGTTGTTTCGTCGCAAAGCGTTTGCATCTGTTTGTGTATCGTTTAATTATTAAAAAACAGACATCGAACTAAACGAGTGTTATTTGTCTCGAATGTAAACTTAAACCGTTGGAGAGTAATTACGGTATTAAAGTGAACGTTGAACTTTTTTTATCGTCTCATTTACTGTCAATCTTAACAATGTACAGTCGTTTATAATGAAATTGGTTACACTTATTATTTGTTGCGAAAATAAACTCTCGATGCACTCATTTGTTAAAAGCGCGAAGAAAAGACTTGCAAAAGGCAAGAAAAAGGAAAAGAAGATGTATTTTGAAAATCGATATCTTTCGAGAAGCGATACGTTTATGAATATTAATTAAACGCGAACTTTAATCATAGCTGTATCATGATGCTGCATGCACACACATTACTTGTCTTGTGTGTGGCTGAATAAACGAAATAAACTGGCGAATATAAAGTTAAAGTATATAATATGAAATTCAATATTTCGCTAATATTTTCTCACGGATTATTTGTCCGTCGAATGAGTGTCATGCACAAAAGGAATGAGTTGCAAGTGAAGGCTGTACAACATTTGGCACATAGACACACTTTAACAATAGCACAAATATATACTAAAGTCGTCGTCGTCTTCGTCGTCGTGTATTCAATGTGCATTTATCAAATGAGTGACAAGAAGTGATTTTTGCACAGAAATCATTTGAGTGCTCTTTGATGTCGGCGTTGGTTGGTCGGCAAACGAAGAACTATTCTCGAACGTTCTTCTCAGCGCTCATTTCTTTCATTGACACCGGTTCATCGTTTCCATTCTTCTCATTCTTCGTTTACTCTTCTATTTCTTTTCTCTTTTTGCTTATTCACTGTTCGCGACGCATTTATACATAAAATATATATATTCCTATTCTTCTTATTATTCTTTTTCTATACATGCACACATTCGAGAAAACGATGCGCCAATTGATGCTGAATCGAGTGCAGTTTATATACGAGTGAAGTTTAGTTTAGTTTGCTGTGAATTTGCATTCGTTGCATCACAACGCGAACAATGAATGCTACTTTACTTGCACTCAATTATTATAATGTGTAAAATCAGATATTATAAATACGAGAAAAGAAGAAGAAGAAGAAGAAGAACAGGAAAAGGATTACAAGAATGATGATCATTTTT
>NCKV01000078.1:0-28960 GCA_003675905.2 Leptotrombidium deliense
GAGGAAGAAGTTACAACTGAACAAGAGGAAGAGGTTACAACTGAACAAGAGGAAGAGGTTACAACAGAAAAAGAAGAGGTGACAACTGAACAGGAAGAGGAGGTAACCACAGAAATAGTAGAGGTTACCACTGAAACGGTGGAAGAAATAAAAACAGAGACTGAAGAGGAAGTAGAAGCAGTTACCACGGAAAAGGAGGCAGAAATGACAACAGAGGAGGAAGAAGAGGTAACTACAGAGAAAGTAGAAGAAACTACTCCAAGTGATGAAGTTGAAGAACTCAAAGGAAAGTGTGAGTGTTTAGCTGGTATTTCTGGTTCTTATCTAATTGGCGGTGACTTAAAAGAAATACATTTACATGACGAAAAGTTGACTGTCGATTGCAAATCAAATGCTGTCAATACGTGTAAACAGTTATGTTTAAAAAAGGTAATTTGTAAATAGTTTAATGCAGTTTGTTTACTTTTTTATAATTTCAGGTCAAAAAAGATAACAAGAATTTGAAGTTGAACAGAAAAACAGCAACATTACTTTGTTCATTTTTCAAGATAACTTTCAAGCGAACAGTTGAAATTTGGTCAAGAGTTACATGCGATTCACCTAAATATTTATTTGGAATGACGACAACAACGACCACCGGTTACACTTTTAAAGGAAAACTTGCTTGCAAAGACGGACATTTGGCCATCAAAACCAGTGACGAAACTGATGAAACTGGAAACTAATGAAACTAATGAAACTAATGAAACTGATGAAACTAATGAGACCGATGAGGACGATTAAAATTTTTGCAGCTCAACATTTAATATAAAATTTTGACATCAATCAAATACAACTGTTTTATAAACAAAAAAGCGTGAAAAATAAAAATGCTGTTAATAAAGATCGGTGAAAAAATCATGGGAAGCGATCAAGCTTTGAGCTTCTCCTTTCGGTTACGCCAATATTTTGTTGCGTAGTGCACCTTTAATTCGTTGAATTTCGAAATCTGTTGAAAAAATTGCGTGTTCGATTAACTCCTTGATTCCAACGATCAGCAAACAAAGAAGAAAAGAATCGTCTAAAACCTGGTCGCCGTGTAGTCTGATCTACGCTTTTTTCAGTAGTCGCTGAATCTGAAGCAACAGTGAAGTACTTTGTGCCTTCATTCCATACTTCTTCGACTTCTCTCTGCAATCTGTTTACCGTTTCGATGTCTTCGTTGTCAATATCCATAGAAGGATCATTTGACCCTTCAACTTCAGATTTGCTTCCATTCATTCTAGTGTTGATTCTGACCGATATCTCTTTCCAAATGTTATTCAATTGCCTTTGACAATTTGCAGCCATCAGTTCAACACTGTTAATTGTTTCATCGAACCTTTGTTTATCTTCAGCAGATATTTTAATTCCCAACTGATCTGCAATCTTCTCGATTGATTTGCGAATACGGTTTACTCGATTTTGATATGCCGTAACAGTCGGATCAGTTTGCGATTCTGATGATATTTGTTTGGCAGAAATGGAATTTCCATCTCGAATCAGTGTTGTCGTTTCTTTTTGCAGTTCATTCGTGTCCCGAACAATTCCTCGGAAAACTTCAAAATCACCACCGTTATTTGCGGTTCCGTTGTTCAGGAATCGTCTCCAATTATTCATTTGTCGATTAACATTTTCCCTCCACATTTGAGAAACATTCGAAAAGAACTGTTGCATTTGTTGAACGAATGCATTTATCATTTGGCCGAAGTCGGAATTCTCTCCGAAAAGTGTATTGAAGAAGCCGCGTCTTCCTCCTCCTTGACCTTCACCTCCTTCTCCATTTCTTTGGAACAAAGCCTGCAATATCTTTCTAATCATTTCCATGAAATTCACTCGAGGTCCTGGTCCCTGTCCTTGTACTCCTGTGTCCACTTCTTCCTGCAATTTTGCCATTGGAATGCCTAAAATGTAAAAAACGATTAATATGTATCTATATTATTCAAAGAAAATTTTAAAGACAAACGAAATGAATACAATAATTTGAAGTTTAGAAAGAATAATTGATTTGAGTTTAGAATGTTAGAAGAACTCACATTGTGACAGTTGAACGCTGAACACAAATATTAAGACCGCAGAGTAAAGCAAATATTTCATTTCGTAGTTTTTCAAAGTCTGATCAACTAATGAACGATGACAATATTAAAAGAATTGAATAGTTTATATACGTACTAGTCAAGGATTTTAAGACTCTTCGAGAACAATTAATTTCAGTAAAATTGAAGAGATGTTTGAAAGTCAAATTCACGAGAAATATCCATTTGTTTCAGCACAATGTCCACACGCTACGTTTTGGTTCATAAATTTTGATTATTTAACGACAATCGATATTGAAAATGTTCGAATCATTTCTGCGAAACTTGTTCATCATCGTTCCGTGATAACCTTTAATTAAGTCAGATGCAGATCTCCTTGACAATTTCAATTCGAATCAAAAGTTTTCGTTGACTTCCGTTCAGTGATCAGTAAATGACGAACGAAAAAAATTTAAATAATATTAGCATTCAAGGATTATTTGCTTCTTTTTCGAACACAGACATTCAACTAATTACTTAATTACTTCCTATGTTAGTAACATTATGTGCCGAATCTTTGTTATTTTGAAAACAGAATAGGTTTTTCCGAAGTAAACACCTTTATTTCATACCTGTAACAAGTGAAATGTGTTTATGTCATTGCGTTATATAACATTAATTACTATTTACATTTTATTGTATTATAAGTTAATTACCCATTGTGACTCACTTTAACAACAAGTTCATTCTCAAATTTAATTTCCCTCTGTAGTTCTAAGAACGGAAGCGCACAACTTTGAACATGGAACAGAATCACTCCCCAATGACAATTGAAATCAGAACTTGATTGCTGCACGGATTTCAACACAAATGCTCAACACAAGTTTTATTGTTGTCTCAATAAATGGAAATGTAAAGATGGATGTCATTTTTAAGAAAAACATTCAAGATTATTCTAAAGTCAATCAAATAACATGAAAGGAAAGCAAAATTTATAAAACAACGCTTTAATCTCATAAAAGTTTGTAATACGCGTTTTAAAGAATTTTTGCTTAAAATTAACCATTTAAAACAACTTCAAAAATTTGTGTTATCGCTTTCTATTTTTTGGCATCGATTTATTTCACTGCAACCACTACTCAAACCTGCAAATACATTTCCATTTTTTTTCTTTTTTCGACTTGTAAACGACAATACTTTCCGATTAATTTTGAGTGATTTTTTGGCGAATATACAAAATCAGATTCTGAATCAGATGATTTGCTTAACAGTGATACACCTCCGTAACAGACAATACACAGTTGGGAACTGACCAATGTCTGTCATCGCGAGTCTTATATTTCTCGATTTACTCGATTTGACAGATTCGGGTTCATTGAATTCGTTTGAAATTTCCTCCTTTTCTGTGAGTTGTTTCCATTTTTGTTTCTTGGAGGATACAAACCGTACTGTTTGTTGGCATTATAACTTGTTCCACAATTTCCATAAGCCTTATACGCCAACTGATTTGTTAAATGATCGCGATACATGTACGAATGATATGAGTGACCATTTCGATGTGCTGACACAGGTAAGTTTGACTGCGACGAATTTCGAGAGTTTTGGTTCGATACAACGTAGTTCGACGATGAAAAATCCTGTGTATCAAAAAACACGCAGATTGTATTTAGTTTGTGTCAATCACTTTCAATCAATCATAAATCAATACTGTATAAATGCAATCCAATTATGTTAATTTTTGTACAGCCATTGCTGAAGAGTTGGTCTCAATGAACTTACATTTTCGCTTGCAACTGAAGACGCCGACGAACTTGTCTCATTTTCTTCATCGACAACTCCAACGTTGTTGTTTCCTACATCGAATGTTAGCTGAGGTACATTCGTTGAAATTGGAGATCTACTATTCATTAAATCTTTGATCCACTGTCTGTATTTCACAACTTCATCGGTGACCCTAATTATTCGCCCGAGAATACTTTGGGTTTGATCGACGGCTGAAGCTGTTGGACCACATGCTTGATTCAATACAAGAAATGCATAATCGAACGCTCGTTTGACATTCATAACTCCATAAGAACTTTTCCCAATATCGTTGCTTGGATTGAGAGGATCTTCAATGCACAGAATAGACGGCCGATGTCCAGAGTCCTGCATTTGCCGCTCAATATCAGCTTTGGGCACATAACAACCGTTGCCCTTTACACGAATTCCTACTTTGTAATAATTAAAACAACGTCCGTAAAGTTCAAAAAACTCTAGAAGGAGCACTCCCAGATTGGCGTTTGGCAAACAGGCATCAGCACGCGGGTGTCGTTGAAGAAAACTAACCGTCATCAAAATCAGTGAATATGACGAAATTCCTCCCGTAAACACTTCATTCAGCTGTCGTTCGAGTAGGAATTGCTTCAGAACCAGGACTAGTTTTGGTAGATTTGGATATTGTTTCTTATATTCCTATAACAAGAGGGTCTCATTAGTAATAACACAACTTGAGTTGCAAAAATTACAAAAATTACATTGTAACTCAGTCACTTAGAGAATTAAACATAAACAAGGAACTGCAAATGAAAAACACATCTAAGTTACGAATAGCGTAATCACGCTTTAACTCCTGGAAATACGAAGCTTTTTTCTCGTCTACTGTGCTCTTAATTTGCAGGTAGTACCAATGGAGCGTTGGAAAATTAGAAACATTAAAACATAAGGTCGTTGTAATTTTTGTAGTTTACCTAAATTACATGATTTGTAATTTACGTATTTTACATTGCTGCCAACTCTGACTCAACAATAGTCAATAGAGTTAAATAATTGGTCACATAAACGTGATTTTTGATGAGTACCTTAATTAGCTTCACACTTTTGACACCGTTGTTTGTATTAAAACTGATATCAACTCTGATGTCCGTGTTTTTGTCAATGAGTTTAACGATTGGAACGGATGCTTTGTCCAATACTTTGATTGACTCTTGATCAGTTATCTTCGATTCCAACAACGCTTTTTCAAGAGTAAACAGTGGCAGTTCGTCCCATTTTCCAATAACCATCACATCGATATCACTCGTCGGCAAATACAAGCCAGTGCTAAATGAACCAAATATTTCTACAGTAGCTTGGGGCCAAATGTTCGTTATCACATTTTTAATTCTTTCCACTACACATGACCTGATGTGATGCTCTTCTCTTGTCGGAGACATATAATCGTAAAAGTGTTGAATTTCTTCATGAAGACCAATCACACCAGGAGAATAAGTGTGCCCTTTTATGCGCCAAGGAATGCCTTTGAATTCTTTGATTAGGTGCAAGTTTCCATCCAAATTGTAGGTCGACGCTCTATTATCGCGCTTCCTTTTACCAAATAACGCTTGGTTTTGGTTTTGCAGTTGACTGCAATTGTAAACATTTTGAGGGTGATTCTCGTCGATAGGAATGAATTCTGGTTGAAATCCGCTGCCATTTGTTTCTTTGTACTCTTTATTCTCGCGACACACACTTCGGTACAATTGCAGTGAAGACGATCTGTGTTCAGGTTGAAACCAACCAATGTTTGGATCCATCATTTTTGCGTCGACAGCTTTTCGTGGCTCGCAGCGAATTTCGGCACTTCAATCAATGGCTTCACTCACTACGAGTCTGCGACTGCGCATTCGAATCACTGCCTTCGCAACGTTGTCACACAACACGTGCGCAGCGAAAGTCAATCAGTGAACCGACCGCCGAGAATCCGACACTCGAATAAAACTCACTTCAACGCAATCATTGAACTGCTTTTATTGACACGATTTACAGGTGACTACTGCTAAAGTTGTAGTGACTGCTTAGATAGTCAAGAACTCGTTTCTGATTCCATTTTAAACTTTTGCCTTTATTGCGACAATCGCTGCACGCGCTCAAAGGTGGAAACTGTATTTTTGGGTGCGATGGATCTTCCGATTCGTCGCCTGCCAGACGTGTGTTTACCTGATTGTGTGCCCACCAGAGCCACAATACTGGTGATCTCTCGTAAAATCGACTCAACTGTTCGCCTAAATTCGCTGACATTTTATTAAAGTGTTGAACACAATATTTGCACGAATAAAAGTTATTCACGTAATGTTGTATTGCATACAACACTGTGCTATTCCTTTCTGTGCTATTTTCAAAATTTTTGTTATGTTCGGAAACAGTGAGTGTGTGAAACAAAAGCCAAAGTGAACATGGGTAGCCTCGAAGATGTGCCAAACTTCCTGCACAACTTTTCCAGGGTTGCGGATTTGGTAGTGATTCTTGTTGTTCAACGTTACGCATTCTTTCGCGTAGTTCTTTCATTCGAATCACTTTTCGAGCCATTTTGCTGTCTATGAATGAAATCATCTCTTTTATGAATAGACGACCTTTTGACTCTCGAAAAGGAAAGTGATTGTCGATAGCAATCAAAAACTGGTGCAAAGCTTCAATTTGGGTCGTGTTAAGACGTTTTTTAAGAGTAATCTCTTGATATAATGTGTAATGTAACGCGTTGTACAGATCAGTCACGTCAACCGCAACCACTTTATATTCTTTTACAACTGTTGGTGCTTTAGTTGTAGTTGCAATATTAACTTTGTCATCCAGATTACTTACAGGCCAGACATCTGTCAAATAAACTTCTCTAATTTTTCTAACAATTTCCTTCTTCAACTCATATGCATTCATTTTTGATATATTTCCAATTTTTTCACTGTACACAAGTTCACTTTTTCCGCTTTTAAAGACGCGTTTTACAACAGGCAGAGAATCGGTTGTACTTGAGTTGGCAATTGTTCGATAGACAGTGATGTAGTCGTCGAAAGAAGATAAATCCAGAATTACTTCGGTTCCGATCAAAGAATCATTTTTCTCGGCTATTACGAGCACAGGTCTTTTGTCGTCGGCAACATCAAAATCTATTTCTTTTACTGCTTTTAACTGAGGCCATTCTAGTGGCAAAACGTGATGATCAGAATAATTTCGGATCAAAAGTGCGCATTTTTCAATCAATCCTTCAGATGTTCTTTCGTGTAATTCGACATTTAATCCCAGATCACGTTTTCTTGAAAATGGTGCAAAGAAACGAATCGTTGGAAAACCAGGAACACCGAAGTATGCACACAAGTCAACGTTTGTGTAATCGGCGCAGTTCACGACTGCCAATTGAACAACGGAATTCCAACCAACTATCTCTTTTGAGAATTTCTGGAAATGAGTTGAAAATCGAATGCAATGTCCACACCAGGAAGCATAAAATTGAACAATAAATGCATTACTTTTCCTAAACACTTCGCGATAAAAATTGTACCTAAATTTCACAATGAGAAACGATAATTTCAAATTATAACAATTGTGAGGTTTAGTTGAATAGTATTCTTACTCACCTGTTCAATGTTGTTATGAACTGGTCATCGGGCTCGTACAAATAACTTCTGTAACAATGTGCAACTGTAATCCAAAATGATAATAAAATAATTGCTCTGCAAAACATCTTTGCTGGGAAAACGAAACACGAGGCAGTTTTGAATTTCGTTCGTTCGTCACTTTTGCTACTTCATTGCATGTCATAACAAGTATTAGTCAGAGTGACACTTCCTGTGCGTACAATTATTACATCTGTTTCTTCTTTAATTTAAAACTCGACACATTTTCAATATTGTTTTGAAATTATGTTTGTCAAGGGATCAATGCTAATGGATACTAGTTTACTTGAATTTAATTTTCATGTCAATAAATTGAAATATTCTCGTATTTTTAAGTCTAAAATAGGCAAAAGCTCAAATCGGTTAAATTACATGACGAACATTAAGTGGAAGTTTACAAGTTTACAATAAATCAATAATTACAAGAAAGTTGTGATATATAACGATTTAAATGAACCGTGAACCTTTGTTGTATTAACGACACTTACAGTATCGGACAAAATGGAATTACATGAACGCCATTCAATTTCTGAAAATTTCAAATTTCAAAACTTGTTTCTTCCCCTTTCAAACTAACTTTTTGTACTTTTTGACTGAAGACTAAAAGAGTTGGCACATATTACACCGTGTAACTTACATGGTAAATATAAAATTTACAGTTAGATGCTATCGCGTATCGCTACTACTACACGTTTAGCTCAACAAATACTACATGTAGCTGTAACTATAGAAATGTGGAACAGAGATGAATAATTGGAAAACAATTGAAGAAAAAGAGTTACCGTACTACCGCACTTTCAACAACATGTTGTTAAAAGTGAATTTGACCAGATATTACAAAAAGCAAAGTTAAAAAACATGTTGTTATAAACCGAGAAAATTTTTTATTTT
The DNA here is from genome assembly GCA_003675905.2 of Leptotrombidium deliense. Taxonomy (NCBI): domain Eukaryota; kingdom Metazoa; phylum Arthropoda; class Arachnida; order Trombidiformes; family Trombiculidae; genus Leptotrombidium; species Leptotrombidium deliense. The sequence continues at coordinate 8,333 of NCKV01000078.1, forward strand.
AAATTTCACTAAGAACTTCACATTCATTATCTGCTGTACCACTATCTGATTCAGTATTCGTTATACCAGATGATTCTACAATGTCTTCAAATGCCTTCTCCAAATTCAGGTTGTCTCGAAAAAAAGGTTGAAAATACACTTTAGCAGTTTGCAAAACTTTTCTTCGTTTTTTAATTGAATGTTGTCTTTCTGCGGTTAACTTCAAAATTTCATTTTTTTGTGTTTAATCCATCCATAAAGCACTCCACGATCGACACTGTGCGCTGTTAAATCAACTGTTGTTAAAAGTGAAGTTGACCAGATTTTCCATCAAATATTTTTTTCCTCACTTATAAGTTATAACAACATGTTGTTGTAACTCGAGGTATAATAACAGGTGGTCTACTTCATTTGATGACAACATGTTGTTGAAAGCGAGGTAGTACGGTACTGTGAAAATAGCCGATTTAAAACGATGAAGTTTAGAAAACAAGATAAAGTTACAGAGTTACCAGACAATATAGATTAACAAATTTCAGAAAAAAATTATTGTTGCAATAAAGTGTTGTTTCATCAAAGGGTTGAAATTTTAAAATTATTATGTAAAGTGTTTCGCATATGCGAACGGTTGTTAAAATAGTCTCCGTTTCGTTTTCAAAGAAACAGAGTGTTTTCCGGTGATGAAGACAGCAGTAGTGGTTTGTTAAAAGTAAAATAATTGCCTTCAGAAAAGTGTACTTTAATTGTGCTTCACAATTAAAAGTTCGAAAAAGTTTAAATTGATTTATTATGACATTTGTGACTGTCAATAGAGTGAATGAAATTGCTAAAGATCGATAAATTTTAATCTAAAATAGCAATCGTATTTAATTGTCACACAAGAATGATATTTCCAATTTAATTACACAATATTAAGCAGAACACAAAATTAATAATTGCGTGATAATAAAATATTGATTTCCATATTTTTTGTTTTAATTGACATTCCGGTTAAAATCGACATTCAAAAGACTCGTTCATTTACAGTGAAAAAGTCAGTGAAAGTTGAAAACTAAATTTCACAACTTAAACAAATTTGAATATTTCATAAAATTGACAAGTTTGTAAACACTAATTACATTTACGAAAGATTTTCGTAATTTGGAAAAACAGATAAGAAGCTCAATGTTAACAATACATCTAAATTTTCGCTCCATTGTGAACATTATTTGTACTTAGGATTGGGAAAGATGTAATTTACGTAAATTACACTTGTAAATTACAAAGATTTTAAAATTCTTGTAATTTTCCCAACTCTATTTGTACGTTAACAGCGTGGTTTGGAAGTATTTCAAATAAGTAAATTAAAAGTGTGTAAAACAAAAAATACATGCAAATTAAAAGTCATGCTCAACAAATCTTTGTATTATTCTCCAGTTATTGGTAACACCTGAAAATTAAGAACACTTTTGAACAATATAAGTGAGTGATGAAAAACTACACATATTCATCAGGACCGTACTTTGATAAAAGGAAATTATTGTTTTCGAAGTGTTTTTTAGTTGTCGAAGTCAGCAATAAAAAAACGCTACACTGTAATTTTATAAATTGCGTAAATCACAATTGTAATTTAAAAGTATTTTAAGAAATTTATAATTTTCTGAATCCTGGTTAATAATATTGAAAACACAAAAAGGAAAGAACAAATGACCATTTCTCGATAATTTACACACTTTTGAATCTCTTGGCAATGAATGCGCAATCAACGTGACACACTAACGTAAAATCTGAGCAAATAAGTGAAAATTGAACGAATGCAGCAGAAGCAATAAAGAACGTGTATCGCAATGGAAAGAGGCGATTGAAACGATGCAGCATGCAAAGAGGCGATCAGTTCGTCTTTGCCGACTCACCATTTGTCAGTCCGAAGTGAATAAAGCGGCACACGTGACTGTGAGTAGCCTTGGGTTTAGTTTTGTTGAACCGAAAGCAGGCACTCACAAAGCTCAACACACTTTTCCCAGTTTTGCACTTTTGCCTCTTGCTTTCGACAGACGATTTCAAGAAGCGAGTGAAAGCAACGAAAGAAAGCAGCGAAAGGCTCAATACTCCATTTTTAATACACTGATTCGAGTGATCTCATTTTGAATTCCATTCATCGCCACCACTGCTCAATTTAATTGTTCACATTTCGTAAGTATTTCATTCATAACTTCTTTTGTTTTATAAATTATAATGTAACTGAATAAACTTCAGTCATATCTTCTGAGGTTGAGGTGAATAAGCAATATATGTGTGTTTCACATCACTTTTACTTTGTGTCAATTTTTAATTCATTTCGAAAGGGAAAACTTGAATTTTGAATTCATCATTAACACTGAAACTTGCGTCACATTGATTGCTTCATTCTGTAATTTTTCGGTTGAATAATTCACACGAAAAATTGTTTTTTATGACTTCTGAGACCTAAATTTAAAGATGCTTTCTTGAAAGTGGTCAACGAGTGTTGTTTCATTATCTAACATCAGTGAAAAGTGAAAAGTTTGAAACATTGGAGAATTCTTGAAATTTTTTTGAAAAAACCGGCTTTTTGATTAAAAGATGTACAAGATTCTAATTGGTTTTCTTTCATTTTCGCAAAAATTGTTGAAATGAACCCAGAAACAATACGACGTTTTAGATATTCGAAAGTTGACGAATACATGTTCATTTTGACAAGTACATGTATTGAGAAACATGTGATAGCTGTAGAGGTTTGAACCATTAAAGGAAGCTTCAATTACCTGCGTAATGTTTGAAGAATTTCAATGACGTTGAACATATCGCAAACTTTTTATACACGCAATAATATTTATTTTATGAAACGAATCTTTGTTGCCTTAATTACATTGCATTTTCCAAATGTTTGTTACAATCGAGAAATGATTTCTCTTTTTCTGTCATTTAAATGTATTTGTATTTATTTCTTTTTAATTTTAAAAAGATTATTTGAATTTATCATTTCACTGTTTTTAAATGAACACTTTAAAATTGATTTGATGAGTGATCATGTGTAATTTTAAAAATCATGTTTGTAATTACATTACTTAACTTAACCGATGAATCAATCTGCAAATTTTAAAACTTTAGAAATTTTCAATTCGAAGCTAACCAAATGTACCGAAATAATCGAAATCTAGTTTTGTTTCTTTTTGGTTCATTTCGATGTTTTAATTTTAAAATTGATTCTAAAAATGAAAAAAAGATCAGTGTTTCTTCTGGTCGTTATTTTCGAAGTAGTATTTTAAGTAAACAAATGTCCAGAAGCAATGAATGAATGTGCGTTAATAACATTAAGTATTCCCGTGTACCCTATTTACGAATATGTATGACATGTTCGCAGTCAGCTACTACTTTTTCTCTCAATTTATTTTAACATCAAACTTTGGACGTTTTACACTTTATAACTTCAATCAGAATAAACCGAAATCAATGTAAGTATGTAATTAAATAATTGGCGGTCTTTGGGGTCTCAAAAAGTGGTTCTCACTTTTCACTGACCAAAAATTTATTCCATCACATTCACTTATCACTGTTTTCAACTACAACTGTTACAACTATGTCCAGGATGTTTAATGTGTGTCAAACATCAGTGCGTTTGACTTAAAATATGTATGATAAAATTAGAAAAAGGAAAAGTCTTTCTCAAATGAAATTGAAAGGAATTAGCAAAAAGTGAAAATGACAATTCACCTAAAATTATTTCACTTTCACCAAAAGTGAATGAAATTTTCGTGATTCACAAATTTTCACTGTTCTTTTTTGCAACACTAGTCTCAAAGTTTTATATCCACTTAAATGTTGATTTATTTCAAAAATGTTTGTGTGACGGTAATTTTGTTTTTGAAAACAGTTACATTAAATAGTAATTATTGAACTGTTGCATAGTAATCAAAAGTAATTATGACGAATATAATTAAACATTAAAAATAATGGTTTTCCTCTTGCTTACACGAATGCATGACTTTCAATTCAGTTTGATTACATCTCTTATTTCTCCAATTGTCAATAAGACGTTTCAAACAGATTTGTCATTGAGAGTAAGAATACACTATAAAATAGAGGGAAACATCATTTAATACAACATTTGCTAACATTGGTACAATGAGAGATTGATTCCAAGTAATTACTGCTATAACTTCGTTGGTTTTATTTTATTATAAATTGTTTCACAGAATAGCTTAGAAATGTACAAATTTCTTTTTCGTTGATGTTGTTTGCCATGCAGACTGCTTTGATATTGATTTATGGATATCGATGGTCTTTGAAAATGGATGTAAATGTAATATTTGGTTTGTAGCTTACAAATTATTGATAAATTTGTTTACGTTTTGTGAAGCAATGAACACAATTTATTTTAGAAAATCACGTCATTTTTACGTATTGACAACTTTTATTGATTAATCAAAAACAGTTCAATGTTCATAAATGAATACTTGTAAAAGATATGTAGCTTTGTCAACAACTACACTCAAAGTACTTCAATTTACGCAATTTAAACTAAATGTAATGTCGCAGATCAACAAGCAATTGAATCAACAACGAAGTACATGATTATGTAGCGTCGTTACAAATGCTATGTTGCAAACGTTGGACAATTGAATCTAAAAATTAAATCGAAGTCGACGACTTGGAAATGCATGCATTTTGCTGTCAACTTGATAACTTTGTTGATGCAAAGACCCTGAATAGGTGATAAGCATTTCGCATGATGATTCTGTCGCGTAATTTTCTTGAATTTAAAAATTGAATCGAAGGCCATCAATCAGTACCACATTATTGAAATAATTTTCTGAAACTTTTTCCTCTTCACAATGCATGCATGTAATGCCTTATATGTATGATTTTTATGTGATGTTTGCAACAGACAAAGTGCGGATTTAATCACAATTATTTGCTCGAATTATCTCCAATTTTATCACTATTAAAACGAAGTATTCTCAACTACTTTTTCTGTTTTATTCGTCGTCATAGTCGTTAAAAAACAATCGAAACAAAATGGAAACTCTGGACACAACGAAGAGTCTACTATCATTTTTTGTAATACTTGTTTTCGTTGGTTATATTCACTGCGAAACTGTGACTGAAGAACCATTTTTTACGTTTGATAAACTGTTGGCAATGAATAAATTAGCTCCGTGTTTTTCAAAGATTCACGAAGAATTTATGTACTGTAATTCAATGGCTCACGAGAAGGGACGCAAATATATGGAGGGTTGGTAAACTGTCAATGTTTGCGATAATGTAATACACAAAAATATTTGCAGGAATCGATATGCAATCTGAATGGGCGAAACGTGTGAGTTGTTGTGGCCTTTGGTTAATTCGCGACTGTTGGTACGCAGCTGCAGTGAAAAAATGTCCAGCAAATGAAACAGCACCGATTTACAACCTCCCTTATCTTATGTTGGGTTCCAGATTACAAAAAGAGTGTCGTAATTACCCTGATGGTTCAGATCAGTGTAGGATTCCAATTTGGCTCATCGCATTGGTTGTCATTTTTATAATTTTACTTATCGCTTCAATAGTTATGTGTGTCGTCTGGTGTTACAGAAAGAGACAACGACAACGAAAAATTCGTGAATTAAACGAAGAGATCAGCGAAAAACCAACCAGTGTTTAGTTGTTGCAATGTACGTCAATTGTGCCAAATAAATTAAATTCTCGTTTTTTATTATTTTGTAAGGTAACGTTAACGAAAGTCGATTTCTTTCACTTAAATGCTAAATATTTACCCAAGGTTGGAGAATATTCAACATTTCTTACGATTTTTGTACCGAAAATCAGTTGGATATGACATTTTTGCGTAATTATTGTAACTTATGTGTAAATATCACATCATTGTAAAAATTATCATATTTTTACGATAAGAACATTAAAAGATTCAAATTTAATATTAATTTGACTCACACACGTGAATATGTGTACGTATTTGAACCAAAAAACGTTAACATGACTCATTGTAAACTGCACTTGATCTCTTCAAGTATATGAACCATTTGAGTGGGTGAGACAACATAATCTTCGATTTATCATATTTTATCTGTGATTTGTGTGGTTGCACAGTCTGCACCGTTTTCAGAAAATATTTTTTCGGACAAATATGGCAGACTTGCACCACTTTTCCCATTCGCATTAATGCTTATTTGTAACACCGATCTCTCAACTCTGCACAATGAGCAAACAAAAATCAATGACTAACGAATATTTTCATAAATGATTCAATTGCTTGATGATGAATTACTGTGCAATGTCAGCGATGGCTTTTGAGAGCTGTGTTTGCTTTTTCTTTAAAATTATTATACTTTTTAATCGTAACGGTATGTATAAAGTCGCTTTTGGGAAAGTCATGTGAATTTGCACAACTTTATGATCACAAATGCATGAAGTTTGTGAAGAAAGAAGAATTGGATGGAAAGAGGATGACGAAGAGCAAGAGTTGGCGCACAGAGTTGAGAAAGTGTGAAAGCCGCACACCAGATGAGGCGCTCGAGAATCAGCTGAGATGCATTGCATCTCGGATTGCATCGCAATTTAATCATAGTTATGTCGACTGCCAAAACTAACCGAGAAGAAGACAATTGTGGAACTGAACGACAAATGAGCGGCAATGACATGTTTTATGAAATCGCATGCAAATGATTGGCGAGATGCAAACAGAGCCGTGAATTCGACGAATTCTTCGCGAGAGATTAGAACGTAAATTGATTCGCGTTTTGTAAAGTGGGCGAAACTCCAAAAATACAGCTTTCGGTTTGTTGCGTAGGATTGTTCGCGATTCGTTTCTTTGCGCGAAAGTTTTCGAGAACAAACCATTACTGTGTGCAAACTGTGCGAACGCCTGCACTCTTCGCAATTTTGCGCTGCTGTTCGCATTCATTCTGGGAGACGAACACAAACGAAAAGTGTGCACTGCTCGCTCTTCCTCGAGTCATGCGAAGCAATCGGAGCTTCGATTAGCATTCATCAGTGATGTCTTTACTGTGATCGTGTAGTGCTTTCAGTTTTTAGCAATAGTTAGCCGACTAAATATTAGTTTTACTCATTCCCGTTCTTTTTTGGTTCGAATTACGTGTTATTCGCTTTAAAATGGTTGTCCAAGAAATGAGTGAACCTGAGAAACGCGCCGATAACGTTGGCGTGAAACGTGAGCGGAAACATCGGTTGAAACAACGGTTCGAAGTCCGTCGCAAACTCGGACAGGGAACGTACGGAAAAGTGCAATTAGCCATCAATAAGGAGACTGGACAGGAGGTCAGTGCAATTTATTGTACTCGCCATTCGCTGCAGCCACTTGTCTGTTCATCGAAACAGTCTGTCACTTCGTTTGTTCGCGTCTCGTTTCGACAGTCAATGCAAGCGTTGGCAGCGAAACAATTGTTGAATGCTTAGCGAACACTTTTTATTTTTAACTGTCGAGTAATGAATATGTGCATCACTGAAGAACACATTCACTTCAAATGGCTCTCACTTATTAACCACACTATTAAACGTCACATTTATAGCAACTGTATTTAGTATATGTTCCAGAATATGAACTCAGCGAACAAATATTTATGAGTGTTTTGAGTAAAAAATTGTTGAAACATTGAAAACACCCTCAGTTATGTTTCGCATCAAATATGACTAAAAATACAGAGTAAAAACAGTTTGTTTTGTGAACAGTGCTCTCATTGATTGAAAGAGTGTACTTTTCGATGAAATCACTGATTGCTGTGAATAGTGAACGCAACGTTTAAAACGTATTCACAAACTTTGATACAATGATTACGAAACGTGTCTTTCTGTGCGATGCAAGAAACATAACGGCGAAACATGTACAAAATTACTATTTTTATTGCTCTCTTTGAAACCTATTTTTAACCTCATTTCTCTGTTCGACACTAAAATTACAGTCAAATTGCAAAACATATTCAAAGAAGTTCTTTTAACTCAACGAGGCATCCATTTCCTTTTGGCTTCGATTCTTCAATCGTAGCGTTTTTTCGTTTTCAATGTTTTCGATTCCATTCTTAAAAAACGAGACTCTTGAGAAAACACCATTTTTTAAATTAACACCTTCTCTTCTTACTGTGTTCGCGAGAAATTAACATTTTAATTATCGAATCTTTTTCGTTTCCTATTACCAATCTTAAAAACCTTATTTCAAAACAATGCAATCATTGTCGGAAATTCCATAAATGTCTTAAATCAAATCAGTCAAAAGTTATCTTTTCATACACTGTGTGCGAAGTGAACTTTGACTTTAACATTCACTGAATACAACACGGAATGTTTATTTTTGAAATTTTCTTAACAGACATGCAAAACTTGGTTTACAGCAAAGCAGTTACGTTTTTTTCACTAACACTTCGCTAGAGAACATAAATTGTTGCTCATTCTGGAAAATTTCCACTTTCTTCATCATTCTTTTATTGATTAAGACATTCATTCAAAAGAAGCAACAGCAGAACTGAAATAATTTTACTCGTTGCGAACGAAAAATTTGTCTCACACTGAAATTTTCGTTCAAAAATAACTCAAAAATTTATGGAACATGTTGAAAATGCGTGTTTTTGTTTATGGGTTTTAAAAACAATCGAAGTGCGTAACAATAACGATAAAAAAACAAGTTTTTCGATTATGTAATAAATAATCGAGTGCTCACCATTACTACATTTACAAGCAGTAATAAAATTGCGTTTTTCATGTAACTGTAATAAATGTTTTTCCTGAAAAAACAGGTTGCAATAAAAACAATAAAGAAGTCGAAAATCGATAGTGATCAAGACTTGATGAGAATTCGCAGAGAGATTCAAATCATGTCATCCATTCAACACCCGCACATAATTCATATATTCGAAGGTAGTCGATGCATTCATTGTGGCGTTAAAAAAACATTGAAACTTTTATGTTTAATAGTTTTTGAGAACAAAGACAAGATTGTACTCGTAATGCAATTCGCCACTGGAGGTGAATTATACGAATATGTCAGCGAACGCAAAGTTCTTAATGATAACGAGGCGAGGAGAATATTTCGACAAGTGGCAACCGCCGTCTACTATTGTCACAAAGTACGTCTTCACATAATCACTGCTAATTTGCTCGTCAGTGTAACACTTAATTGCATCCATTTAAGTTTGATGTATGTCGAGACTCAATGAGTTTCAATGAAACATATATGCACTCACTGGCACTGTTTGTACATCGTCGACACTTTTTAGTGCACAATAGATTTAATCACTTTTCAATTTTAGAACAAAGTGTGTCATCGAGATTTAAAACTAGAGAACATTCTCCTAGATGAAAAAGGAAACGCAAAGGTTTGTCCCAAATTCTGGATGTAGGGCATACAATTTTTTAAATAACAGATCGGCGACTTCGGACTGTCCAATGTTTTCGACGAGAAACATTTTTTGAACACATTTTGCGGCAGTCCGCTGTATGCATCGCCAGAAATAGTGCGTGGAACTCCGTACTACGGACCTGAAGTCGACTGTTGGAGTTTAGGAGTGCTTCTGTACACGCTGGTGTATGGAGCGATGCCATTCGACGGCAGTAATTTTAAACGCTTAGTAAAACAAATATCGGAAGCAAATTATTTCGAACCTAAACAAAAATCTGGTAAGTCTGCAGTTTAAACAACCATTTTAAATTGGAAAACATTCTGCAATTGATTGCAACGTGAGCAGAAATAACAAAAGATGTTACTGCATCTAATTGAAGCATGACTAAAAGTAGCACATTAGACATTTGTTGAGAGCATAAACAGCAATTGAATGTTTTCCACAAGAAAGTAATTTTGCAATAATAGAATAAATTATGCATTCTTTGCGAAACAGTTTTTTACGCATTTTATGACGCCAACTGTTGCAAAAACGATTACGCAGCATTACTAAATCTGTTTAAAATATTTTTAGACGCATCCGCTTTGATTCGAAAGCTGCTCGCCGTAAACCCTGCGAAGAGAGCGACCATAATTGACATTTGTACGGATTGGTGGGTAAATAAGGGTTACGAACACTCATTACTGCAGGTGGCTGAGGATCTTGCAAACTTGACGCCTGTCAGATTAGATCTCCTTTTGGCACTCGCACCAGTATCTCCGTCTGCAACGGCGAACGACGCCGCAATTGCAGGTCAAGAACAAACTCCAAAGAAAAAGAAGTCGAAACAAAAACGACACGAGGCCTCCGATGAAAGCATACCATGCCAGTCTTCCACTGAAATTTCCACTGAAGTTTCTACCGATTTTCTCACGTGTCCCGAAGAAGAAGAAGAGGAACAATCGGTGGACAACAGCAGCACAATCGAATTTATACCAGCAGCTGAGGCTGCTGCGCTCGAAGAAGCTTACCAAAATGAGCTTTCTGAACTTAATAACAAACGGCAGGCGAGTGCTTCCTTCGACCATAGTCAAAGTGTCACCAAAATTCCAAGTCAAGTCACTAAGAAGAAAAAACCCAAGAAAACACAGGAAGACCTCTCTCCATTACTATCAATTGAAAACCAAAGTTCCGGTTACGGCAGTGAATCGACAATTCTTTCGGCAAAAGAAGTGAAACAAAAATCAGATGTTTCACCAGAAAGTAACAATTCTTTAAAATCAATTACGGAACCTAAAGAAGAAATCACTCCTGAAAAATGTGAAACAATCGTTGCAGAAACTAAACCAGAGGATTCAAGAGTAGAAAACAATGAAAAACTGGAAAGTTCACAAAGTTCAGTAAAAGACGATTCACCAAAAATAGTATCAAATAATGAGACTAGTGACATTTTAAAAGATAAAAGTACACTAGAACAGAAGGATGTAATTAGTGATACAACAACAAGAGAATCGAGTGATATTACATCACCGAAGAAAGCTCAACTTGAGCGTAAAGCAAGCTTTTCGGGACGTGCAATAGGAAAAGTGTCGATTCCAAAGTTTATCGAAAGTAAAGGTGAGACAGACAAAAAGCCGGTGCCAAGCTACGGTTCGTTGGCGGACGTGAAAAAAGCTTTCCAAAAAAGAACCGATAGTATTGACAAAAGTAAGGAGCGAGTAGTGCCCACTTATAGTGTTGGTGATGTTAAAAGAGCTTTTGAACGACGGACTTCGTTACCCGCTCCTCCAGCTCCCCTATGGAAAAATGCTGGTGATAGACGGCAATCTGAAGCCTTTAGAACTTCAACTTTAACTGAAACACCAAAGAATGAACCTGTGAAAAGTATTAGTGCTGAAAAACCACCTGTTCCAAGCTCGACTGATAGAAAAGTTGAAGAGGAAATTAAAGATGAAAATTGTACATCAAAAAGTGAAATCAACGTGGGCGCAGAAGGAAGCGGAAAAGATGCGAATGTTTCATTGAAAGCAGTGACGAAAGAAGAAATAGTTGAACAGAAGCCAAGTGTTGTTGAGTCCCCAAAACCTGAAACGGTTACAGTTGTAAAGCAGAGCGTGGATAATGAGAATATTAATGAGAAAAATTTAGAATCACAGTCATCAGAAACTTTGTCATCTTTGGTGAGAACGCAAACATCTGAGGAACCTCAGAAAACTGTCTCTGACACAAAATTGATTGTTAACAAGAAAAATGAATTCCCTCCAAAACCATTGCCACCACTAAAACCTAAAATCACTCCGCTTGTAACTGCTGCTGAAAGTTTGCCTAAAATTTCGGAATCTGTTCCATCGACTCCTGAAATTCCGGCGTCAAAAGCGGCTCCTATTACAAGGAGTTACAAGAAAGTCACTTTTACCAAAGATGGTGCTTGCATAACTGAAACGGGTAAAATAATATCGGAAAAAGGTGCTGACGGAACGGTTACCAGAGTTGAAAAGAAAAGTAAAGTGACACACTATCCAACTAGTGGAGCATCAGAAGGAGTGACACGTACTGAAACGAAAGAAGAAACAATCAGTAGCGTTGAGGGAAGTTTTGACGACGATTTCAAAAGTGGTTCTTTAAGTCCTCCGATATTCGGTAAACCAAGCGTTCGTCGCTCTGAAAGTGCCAGTTCATCAGGTTCTACCGACATTTTCGACGATATTTTTGATACTTGGACTGGAGATCCACTTTTTGGTAATTTCTCAGGAAAAATGAGGTCTCTTCTTCAGGCCAGGTCTCCGTTTTCTAATTTTATGAGGAAATCAAACAAAAAACCTAAACGACGACAACGGACAGAAAGTTGTGAAAGAGGTGTTGGTGATAGCGCGACTGGCTTTACACGAGTCGGACCAAATTTAACTGATCACGAAAGCGATACTGACAACGAAATAGACTCTCCTTTCTCTACCAACGTAGGTCTTTGGAAGTTTTTAAATAGCAATTCTCCTAGTTCAAAATTTTTGGAAAGACATCGTTCAATGATGTCGAAACACTTCGGACCGGAGCGTGATGTGTTTCCTGAAGAATTTTTCTCCTCAAGTGCAAATCGATCACTTAGTAGAGATAGATTAGGCTCTGTGAATTCCCGAGTACCACAAACTCCACCAGCATCATTCAGAGTAGTTTTCGGTACTCCGACGACAACACGAAGAGTAGTGACAACAAAACAGGAAAGTTTTGAGAGCAGTGATGGAGGCACAGAAGGCAATACAACTCCGCGAGCATCTGCTTCAGCCTCTTCGTCAAGCCGCAGCACTGTGAAACCGTTGGAACGCAACTGGTCTCGACAGAACAGTGAACAAAAATCGTTCGAAGCTGGTGATTTTATGGACGACAACTCTTCACGTCGAAGAGTGGAGCAGTGGTTAGATATGAACAGACAAGGAATTGATATCGATGAAAATCACCCAGTTTCAATGTATAGCACAATACGTCCGCGAATGTTTACTAGATATGGCAGAACAATGAGCTCTCGTTTTGGAAGAGAGGCTGATGAAGCTAACAAGGACGAAACAGCAAGCAATATATCTTACAACACAACACATGAATATCCAGTAGGAGCTGAAAGCAATAGTCGTCCGCCAATTCGATCTTTTGAAACGTTTGATATGCCGCTCCGCAGGACGTATTCAAGCTCGAGACCAATGGTGGAAATGCGTTTGGCGTTTGGTGGTCCATCGATTGCACCGATTCCAGTGGGTTCCTTTATAAGTTCGTCGCCTGCTGCATCGAGTGTATCTGATACTTGGGAAAGCTCGGTAACTCTTCCAGAGTCTTCATCTCTGTTAGACCAGTTAAGGACGCACGGATATAAGAATCTAGTAACACAGAGACTGTCAGGAACAAAAATTAGTGAACCCAAGTATAATGCAAACGAGAATACGCCTAGTGGTCAATACAAGAGAGGTAAGAGTGTTTTGAGCTCTTCCTCTAAAAGAATGATAGTGAATGGCGCATGCATCGCTAATGGAGATTGTCTTGATGATACTGAGTGCATGAAGACTAACCGTAACGATAACTGCACCTCTGGCAAAGATTCTCCTGTTGCGACGTCCTCTTCGAGCGCCACCAGTTCGATGACTTCTGCCGAAATGATCAAGAATCTGATGGACAGAAGAGAATCGTCGTTTGAGGAATGCTTCCCTGCAACAGGAGCATCTTCGGAACCTGTTGTTTTGCAAATGTCGGAACATCGAAAAACAAATCTAATTAGTAACCAGTCGTCCAATACTTTAAACAGATCAGTAACTAATTCTGCAAACGTCGATTCTACCACTAAAGAGACTGTCCAAGAAAGGATTCTGCGAAAGTCATTCTATTCTCGATTCAACGACGACAGACCTCATCATCGAGCTTCCAGCAAAAGTCGCCGAAGATTCTCTTTTGTGGAAGGCGAAGATATCGACGATTTGTTGTCCAACTTTGAAAGTGCGCAATACTTAAGGAGAAGTGTTAAACTTCCAACATCTTTACCTACGACGCCGTCAGTGACGGCACTTTCGCGAAAACCGCCTTTTTTGCCCATTTCGCAGACTGTGAATACTTCCAATGACATGTTTCAACGTATGAAACTTAAAGCTAACCGAGTTTTCGAAAATATGCAAAACAGACAACCTATTTTCAACGAACATTTGAGCAGGACTCTAAATGCTGAAGATTTTGCGGCTGCGAGACGTTCGTTTTTAATGCATCGCAATTCTCTTATTGACGGACACTTTCTCGAGGAAAACAATTCTCGGCTCAATTCTGAATGGCCTTTCGATGACGAGAACACATTCATAAACTCAAATCAGGCTTTCAGAACTGATCATTTGTCCTCTGCACAAAAAATACGCAAAGAAATGGAAAAATTGAACCGTAAAGCAAACAACGAATAAGTTGCCTATTGAAACGTTTAATTTTGTTACTGTTTAGTTGTTTTTGCGAATATGCAAAACTAGTCCAAATATTGTTGGTTGTCCACGTTTAGAATGTGCCAAAATTCTGTTATTTGTGTGACGAACACAGTTTTGGTGCCTTTCAACGTTGTCACTCATCGCCACTATTATTGACCTTTTGTTTAATTTCATCAAATAGTTGTCAAATAAAATTGTTAAACACGTATTCTTCGTTTCTGTCTTTTAATTGTGCACAAAGAAATTAGCTTGAAGTTGCGTTCTGAGATTGTCTGGAAGAACCTTGCGTGTCAATTAATTCGAGCAGAAAAACACACGACGGGATCACTGAGCCGACGAAGTTTAAAATGAATCCAGCGTTCAATTGAAAAAACGAATACCCTGTCAAAATAAACTCACTCTTTTTTTGAATTTCGAAGGTTAAAGCCAAAATCTGAAAGCTTTCATCGCTTGTCTTCGGTTTGAATTCTGTCAAACAAGTGATGAATTGAGATGAAGCTTTTTTAATGAACCCGTTTACGTATTCGACGACGAATATTGTCGCGAACACGAAACAACTCATTAAACAGTAGCTTCCGCCTTCACCAAAAATGGTTAGAATTGTTGTTTCGCTCTCACTACCATAGAATCCGTAACGTACACTTATAATAATTACGCACCATTCCATAAACGCTGCCGAAAACCACACAAACGGGTAAAATGTGAACCGGGAATTGAATGATTCTTTTAGTAAAGAGATTTGATTCCATTTCAAACGCAAATCTTTGATGTCATCTTCATTTTTAATATCCTTTAGCGAAACAGTTGCTTTATTAAAATAAATTTCATGAATCTTCATCATTATGTAAATATAATAGTTGTAAATCAAAGTTGTTGTAAGGAACCAGCCGACCGAAAACAGACTATAACTGATGCTTTCAATGACTGCCATTAAATGAACGTAAAAATTGATTGCAACAAAATTCAATGAGTAAGTTAAGTGCAAGAAGTTTATGGTTCCGACGTCGTACCATAGTAAAACGTTGCATATCCAAGCAATTATGATTGCAACTGTCCATACGATTAACAGACATTTTGCAGCTGCTTCCACAGACTTTTCGGTTTCTTTTTTGTAAAATGTCACAATTTGTTTGAAGAGTTCTTTAAATCGCTTTCGTTTACAAATGAAGTAAAAGTGAAAAGTAGTTGTCTTAGCGAAGTAAATCATTATTAAGATGAATGACGCGTATTCGAAGCTCGGTTTAATTTTGAGCCACAAATCAATTAAATGATAAACATTGTACAAAATAAAGTAAATGCGAAAAGTTACATTTAAACCTCGAATTCGATTGTCGAAAACATACAATTTTAGACCGTAAAGTAAGAGCACAAAGTCTAATTGAGAACAATACATGTTGTGAACACTTGCTACATATTTCATATAAATAATTACTGTAAACTCGAATACTGAAATCGATTCGTCAATGATGCTGTAATTGATTGACAAAACATTTGCAAAAAATGAGGTGAGCATATTTTACAAAAATAACAAATTTAATAAAGACTCAGACAGTCTGTTAATTATTATTCTTCAATTTCTGTTTCACATAGAAACACCTTTTGATGATTGAAAAAGGGTGAAGTCCTTAATCAGTTTATACTACAGTGAACACTCGAAAAATAAACTTTTCGAAACAAAAATATCAGTCATTATGATTGCTTTGAATTGAAACGAGAATAGAAATTGTTCTAAAATACAAAATTTATGATGCAAATACTAATTAAACGTATTTTACTGAATTGTTAACAATGTTTCATAAAGTGTTAGACATTCTTTTACTCACAGTCGGACTTAAACTCAACAACGTTCGTTTCACATCAATTTGCTTACTTAATTATTGCCAGCGATTAACTGTCGCATATGGAATTATTTTCGTAATGTTGTCTCCGATATTTGCGAAGTCTAATCTGCTACCGAAGCAAAAAATAATGATTTTGCTTTTCGAATTGGTCGAAATAATCGCTGTATTTGCATTCGCAACCATTATAACGAAAGCAAGAAAATTATCAAGCCTTTTGGAAGAAGTGAAAAGCTATTCCCAAAACTCGATTAAAAATATAGTGATTCGAATAGATAAGAAAATTGTAGTTTTGTGTGTGTTAATTGTTATTGTGGATGTTGTCTCAACGAAAGTCGATGAAAATGTTTTTGCTAACGAACTTTTCGATAACTTTTCGAACTTCACAAAGCTTAACTTTCGACCATTATTCACTGCAAGTTTTACTGTTGGAGTTTTTCAAACAAAACTTATATTACATTTGTGTATTTTATTATTCACGTTTTTCAACTCTTTGGTTGCTGAAAATTACAGATATATTTGTTTTCGGTTACAAACTTCATCGAATATTGGTTCTGAAATTGATTTCAGTCAAATTTGCAAAATTGTTGAAATTAACAATAAATTAAAGGGAAAAGTTAACGACAATATTTCCTTTTTGGCTTTTGTTTACGTCTCGGCAACATATCTGAACACATTTCG
The DNA here is from genome assembly GCA_003675905.2 of Leptotrombidium deliense. Lineage (NCBI taxonomy): Eukaryota > Metazoa > Arthropoda > Arachnida > Trombidiformes > Trombiculidae > Leptotrombidium > Leptotrombidium deliense. Next base: position 25,094 of record NCKV01000078.1, read on the forward strand.
GGGAATTTTGCTATTACAACATAAGAAGAACATTGATACAGATGCGCTAATACAGTTAATCGTCGCAAATATTCTGGTTCTCATATTGTTCATCATTTTTGTCGTTATAAACGATCACAACGAAAGTGCTGAGAACGACGTTCAGCAAAAGTTATACGAATTAGTGACACACAATGAATTAATTTTCAGAAACGAAGCTAAGAAAGTTTTTGCTTTATATGCTTTACAGAAAAAGGACACAACTGGTTGCTACTGGGACAACAACAACATGCGAAAACCACTGATTATTGGCTTCTTATGGACATCCGCAACTTACTGCGCTCTCTTCGCAAATCTCAAACAATGAACCAAAGAAATTTATAATTTGTTTCTATTGTTTCGAAAACTACCAATCACCACCAGTACCAAAGCTGATTGTAATTGGAGGTAATCTAATTTTCAAAGGTGACATTTTAATATTTAAAACAATTCCCGAATTTTGTTCTTCATCATCATCACTGTGGAATTGTGGTTGTTTTTGGTGAAAACCGTGGCTTCCATAATTCCAATGACTTTGCAATTGATTCGAATAGTATCCTCCATTCCAATCTGATCTTGCTGTTTGCGAATATTTATGACCAACAAACAGTTTCGGATCTAATCTTGGATACTGCGAATAACGAGGATCGTATTTATACACAGATTGTTGCAGAACACATTTCACAAGTAAAGCAAAACACAAAACGTAAGTAAACATTTCACATTTAGAAAGTGTAAGAAGTGAGTTAAATAAAAGGAAACGAACTTTTTCAACTTTTCTCAAACATATTATATCGACTTGTGGAGTGTGACAAATAGAACGTAAATTTAATGACCTGCAATTTTCGGCAGCGAAAGTGTGCATCGATTTACAATTATTGGTGGCAATTGTTTTCAGTGTTTCTTAATTTTAAAAATGGAGAGAAAACATATTTCCTGGTTGTCATCATTTTGAAAGCACAATTCAGCAATTAAAAAACGTTCACGTCGAAGCATTATTTTTGCTCTTGTCAACTTTCAGCATTAAATATTTGTATAAATATTCACCAATTATTGTTTCTTTTTAAGAACGTAAATTTTATTAAGTGTCTAGACATTAGTTTATTCTTTTAAACATTACAAAAGCATTTATCATTTTGATTGATTATTGTTATTATTTAAGACAAGCACTTTCGACATGAGTAAAAAAACACAGAAGCGATCATTATTTTAGGAGTAACTGTGGAATCCATGTTTTTTGAAATCTTTTAACAAAACGTTGATTGAAACGTCGACAAACCCCTGAGAAGTGACTCGAATAACTCCTCTTCCGTCTCCTTTAGCAATCACTTTTTGATTAACGAATTCTGGTCTTTTCCCCGTGATCCATGAAGTAAACATTGAAACTAATGAAGATGATTGAGGTACAAACATCGGTAAACGTCTTTTGTGATTTCCAGGAATCGGTGGAATATGTGTTTGTCCATAACCTCTGATCACGTCGTTTTTAAACGCATCAAAACCATACACTGTTACCACAATCTGAGGCCATCCAAATGGATTTGTACTTTTAAGAGTAAAATCGAGTGGCAGGTTCCAAGTGACTATTTGTCTCTCGTCTCTACTTTTTCTTGATATTTGTGACACCGCTTCTTCTGAACCCAAAATAAGTTTCCAATCGTTGCCATATACTAAACTGTATTTACAATACAGATTGTCCATTCCTGGAAAATGTCCGTTCTCAATTTCACCAGAGACATTAATCATAAAGAAGTTAGAACCAGTATTTTGTTCACTCGATTGTTCGTTTAATGTTTCCTCCATTTTAGAGCGCAACGAGAATTCGGTAGTCATAGAAGCAGTACTGATGAAAGGCAAAACATCAAAACATCGGCAAACTTTTATTGAAACACAACATTTAACAAAAGTGACAAAAATCAATTACAATCGGTAAAATGAATGTTTGCAAAAGGTGCATTTATTTCATGGAATACGTCAGTTCTATTTGTTTCTTAAGTTCATCCAGTTGCTGTTGAAACAATGATTAAAAACTTAGATCATCAAACAAAAAGCATACTTTGCATCTTTGAACGTAAATCAAATCAATATCACGTTCTTTAAAATTCGGATCCTTTGCTGGGTCGTCAGGAATCACCACTTTTGAAGCTTTTTGAGGAAATAGAGAAACTAAATCATTTTTCACTTGCTCCAAAGAATGTCCACCAATTTCTGAGAATTTATCACTTCCAAATGTTATATACACTGGTCTGTTTATATCGGTGGACATCGGTTGATTAGGAATAGGAGCGTTAAACGCAAGGTGGGTCAGCAGCAGCTTCATCTTATTAATTAATGCTTCTGATTTGGTTGACACAAAAATGAGCGACGCACCAATAGAATGTGCAAAAAATCTAAGGTAGTCGACGATCACTTTCTTTTTCTCAAAGTTCAATTCCTGGAAAATTGTGATTTTAAATTAATTAACTGAACATCATTGAATTTTACCTGAAATAAATCATATTTCGAACCGATTATCAATATTGGAACAGGAAATAAAGTCATTCTCTCAATGTCGGTGTGTTCAGGACCGACGCGAGTGACGGATGCTTGTTTAAAAAAGTTTTCGCTTTTTGTTGCTGCGATTAACGAGTTTATTCTTTCCTTCAATTCACTTGTGAATGCTTCAGCATTAATAACAAGTTCTTCTGGAACGGATAAATCCAAAACAACAACAACAGAAAGTGATCTATAATTCACGATTAATGTGAATCTTTAAACTGAAAGTTTACCGTATATTTTCTTTAGTTATTGAAAACTCTAAAAGATTCGAAAACAAAGTTGAACCGGCGAGTTCCCAAATATCACAGACATCTTTTCCCTAATTTTAAAAAGAAACCGTAAAAATTACTGTCAATTGCAATCATAAGAAAATGCACAAATGGTTGAAATCGTTTTCAAAAAGATAAATGATTATGATTGCACACATACACGTAATCACAACAAATACGACCAAAATAACGTTTCTTATCTTTACTAATTTGTCATTGGAAATGCATTGAGATGAGCATCAAATCTGAACTGTTATTTTGGTCGAATCTGCACATGAGAATAATTACACGAAGACGTCTGAATATTACGAAAATACTTACTGGCTCAGAGACTCGTTTTTTACGAGCAAATGTATATTCAAGAGCCAAAGTTGGTTTTGGGCTATCATTTCGTTCGACAAAACGGTAAATCAAACTTGTTTTACTCTGTATGCGAAATAAACTTTCAGTGTCGATCACTTTGAAAGCGAGTTTAATTTAATTTACTGATTGTTTATTGCCAACGAATTGCAAAGTTCGTTGTGCTGTGAGCTCCAAATTCTTTTTGGCAGCCATGTCCAACCCTAAATCTAAAATACTATTTTGTATGGTTAGTAAATTTCATTCAATATTTGCACTTTACTTCGACGCCTTTTGAATCTCCTCCATTTCGCTGTTTATTGCAACACAGTTGTTATGGTAATGCATTTCAAACTAGACAAGGAAACAAAACAAACATAACCTTTTTGGGTTTCAGAGTGGCTCTCACAATTAGACTTACCATCAGTAATGTAACCATGTGGGTCAAAACTAAGATGTTTCGATTTACAACTCCAGCACTTTATTATTTGGATGTAAACACCGTCAGTCATAAAAATTTTTATTCTGTTAACTTTTGTGAATACCAAACATCAAACGGTTAACTGCATCGGTTAAGCTTTTGACCTTTTTGTTAGATTGAATGTGCAATTGTTATTGAGTAACATCAAATATAATATTTAATTTGTTAGAAGTATTGTTAGTAACACTATTAGTATATGGTCATCATCCATATGCTAAAAAC
>NCKV01000079.1:0-28939 GCA_003675905.2 Leptotrombidium deliense
CTCCGAGTTCTCTTCGCGCTCTTCTCTGCGTTCGCCTCTTTATTCTCTGCTTTTCTATAGCAAATGATGCGAAAACCTTTTTCATATCAGCTTCACAACAGAACGAAACAAATTTCAAAATATTTTTATTCATTAAACTTTATGACAGCGAAGACTCTAAAAATCATTTTCCAGGATTTCTTTTTAATTTCACACCAAATTTTCGTTTTCATTGTTTACTACGCTTTTTAAATAAACTCGTCGAAAATGCAATCACACAGCAACCATTTATCAAATTGTTGAAAGAATTTCCAAAAAACGAAACTAATAAATTTGCTTATTACTTTGATTTATGCTTTATTGCGATCTCTGTTGCAATGAAAACTGCGCTGCACTCGCACAATTCACTGCATTCACCATCGGAGACATTCTTTCTCTGCAAACAGTATTGCAGACCTCATCTATTGTAAGCATGCACGGTGAGACACATTGAAACAACTTTTCGGACACGAAATATGTTTCTTACTTTACATATTTCACTTGACTGAAAACTGAATCGCGAAACGTTTTTTGTTCACAATTAGTGTTGCTTCTCAGACATTTGCTTTGAACAGTTGTGTTTGTTGCTGCATTCGCTTGTAAAGATCCGCACGCGTTGTGAACGTCGTCGTCGCATTTCAATCGCTTTTCTGAGAACATATTAATTATGCAACAAAAACAGTGTTTGTTTATTTCGACATTTGTTTCCGCAAAACGTACTCAGTTTCAATGAATATTTAATACGCTGTACATTTGTAGGAGCAATCGATTGCGGCGCAGTGCACACAAGTTTTCATAAAATGTGAGCTTTCAGTGAAATGTGCGCAAAACATTGTGAAAGCACGGCACTTGAGTCGAATTCATGCACAAATTAAATTGTTACTGAACTGTTTCAATTGAAAGCAGACGTTTCACGCATTTTCCACGTTCGTCCCTTTCACTCAAAAAGGATACAAACCAAACAAACACAATCAGTGCACAATCACAGTTTGTGTTTTGGTTGCATGAATTGCGAGAGTTGCGCGGACCATTGATTTGTATGCATTCATTGTGCACGAGTCAAGTGAACGAATGAATCAATGAATGGACGTTCAAGTTTTATCTGAGATGAAATTGTTGCTGCGAAAAGCTGTGAAAAATATCGATCACAAGTGAAGTTGAATCAAAGGATGTTGCATTGAGTGAAGGAAGCAGTCGAAGATGCTATCGAAAATGTATGAATAACGCTGCTATTTCTGGTTGACTGCTTCGCGGTCAGAGGTATCACCACTGCTCGCTATTTGTGCACTACTCTCCGAACACCAAATTACACTGATCGTTATTGCTTTCACTAATAATTGTGCACATCCACAGTTTGCATCAAACTAATTATCTTTGCAATTCTTTCCATTCTCTTAATTATGTTAACGTTGTTTACAGCTCTCATACGTTCGTCTCTATTTCATATGCATCCAGCACCTTTTTAAGTGCCGAAAGAAAAGTAAAGTTCATGAACACCGAAATAATCGTCACATTTATTTAATCGCCGCTTAAACTGAAACATGCGATGAATGACACGAAACGCCTTTTGTCACAACTTTTGTTGTGACGAGAGAAATATGTAAATTGTGAACAAACAACTTTATTATTTTGATAAGCAATGTGGAGCGTATGTCGTGCGATGACTGTTCGTCTCGTCTCTCATTTATTATTTTCTGTGATAAAAACTTTTCAGTTAGTGTCTTCGCAACGAAATCATTTCATTTGCTTCCTTAGCGACATCTGTTGGCTGAACTAATATTCTCAAAACACACTTCCCAAATTTCCGTGTTGCATGTTTTTTAGATAAAAGTTTATTTTGTACACAATTACAGTACTATAAATCCATTGAATGCAAAGAGAACTTTGAATTTCACTTATTGTACGTATTAACGATTTCAATTACTTAACTACGCTTCGACGAAATCTTTTCTTGTAATTTTTTCAAGTTTTTTTGTTGAAAAATTGTTTTACAAACTTAAAGATATTTTATACAATCTCAATTATTTGAAAAATATAAAAATGTGTATCAGAGTGAATATTCAAAAAAGTTTTTCACGCGGAAAATGCATTCACTAAAAGTTTGTGTGGAGTTCTTTCGAAAGTAGCATCTTTTGTTTGTATTACTTTCACCGTGTTTTTTAAAGAGTTGTAATCTACTGTAATTGTGTTTCATTGTGAGAAACACACAAAAAGTAAAATTCGGAAAGAATATATTTTTTAATGTAACGCTACGAAGGGAGTGACAAGCATCAAGCAGACGACGTAATGCGCCTCGTTGTCTGTGAGTGCTGTGTACATAGAGGCCAAGGAACAGAGACAGAGTGCATTCATGTTTGCCAAAATAATTCAAGGAACAATCGAAAAAATCAGTGCTTTACTGATTCTGCTCAACGCGCAGAAGGCGCCGTCTTTTATCGCTGCTGTTCTAAACGCTCAATTTTTATTTACTTAAAACTAAGTTATTTTTATTTTTGGGTGTTTCGGAATCGTAAAAGCGATTAAAAAGTGTGACATAGTATTTTATAATCAAAATAGTGGAATAAAACAAGAATGTTGTTGTTTTCTACGGTCGCGCCACAGTTGCGTTGTGTTCGCAGTATTTCCGTTTCCGCGCCGCTTTTGCGAGTCTCGAACCTTGAACGCAAATCTCGATCGCTTCACTCTTCACTTCTGTCTCAGAGTGTAAAGACTGGTTTTTGCACAAGTCGATATTATTCGAACAGCACTACAATGGCAAATTTACCGCGTGTTTTCTTCGATGTAACCGCTGATGGTGCAGAATGTGGACGAATTGTCATTGAAGTAAGTATTACAAATGGCGGCCGAGTGTCGTATCACTTTTAGGATTTTGTTTTATTTTTTGGTGATTAAAAAGTGTGAATGACTGGATGCGATTATAAACGTTGCGTAATTTGGCAACGAACACTTTCTTTGTTTGAGATGTGGCTATTTTTAGCACAGAGCAAAGCTAACGGTTACTGTAATAGTTGCGGTCAGATGTCGTACCGAAGACAGCTGAAAACTTCCGTGCTTTGTGCACTGGGGAAAAAGGATTTGGTTACAAAGGATCGATTTTCCATAGAGTGATTCCAAATTTCATGTGTCAAGGTGGAGATTTCACTAACCACAATGGAACTGGCGGAAAATCGATTTATGGCGAGAAATTCGCAGATGAGAACTTCACACTAAAGCACACAGGACCAGGCATTATGTCAATGGCGAATGCGGGCCCAAACACTAACGGATCGCAATTCTTTATCACCACCGTGAAGACAGCTTGGTTGGATGGGAAACACGTTGTTTTCGGCTCGGTCGTCGAAGGACTTGACATCGTCAAGAAGTTGGAATCATACGGAACCCAATCGGGTAAAACTTCGAAAAAATTAGTGATTGCGAACTGTGGACAACTGTAATCGCAATATTTCATTCCAGAAATGTTTGATTTCATGAATAAACGGTTTAACTGATTGAAATTGTTTATTAAGTCATTAAAGTGACAAATCAACGGTCAGCTGCGGTCCTTTGAATTTACTGTCTCTAGAAACTGCTCTTGCCAAAGCAACCAGACAATTAATTACAGTTCCAATGTCTCTTTTTTCGTACAAATCAACAGTTTGAAACAAATCATTTTCATGGACACCGTATTTGCGACAGGCTTCCAAGAACGTGTTTATGTTTTCCATGCTTTTGTAATGTTCTGCAGACGTGTTGATTTTAGTCACGTATCCAGGCACGAGTTCGTTAATGAATCTGAAAGTAATGTAATTATGCAAACATCGGTGTCGATGCAGTCGTACTTGCAAAGTTTTGTGCCATCGTGGAGGACGTCTTCGATGTTCGCGTCTGGCATTTTTTCACCAATGACATCAAAAACCCATTTCAGTACTTCATTTTCAACGTATTTGTTTCTTTTCGCAATAATCTATATATTTTCACGGACGCTATTAATTGCTTTTCTTCGAAAAATACCTTTCTTTGTACTTCCTTCGAGAGGCCAGAGGCAACCGCTCTGTTTGTGCCCCCCTTTGTTGTGTTCTCAGTGGCCTCTGCCATACACTACTTACAACGTTAACTGTTCTCACACCTAATGTTTCTTCAAACGAGAATGCTTTTTAGCTTGTAAATGTTCTTTGTGCAATAAGTCAAAAATGGGCACCGAAACTCTTTGTAGGCGATACTTGACACAAAAAATTCATCGATTACAAAAATAACTTCGAATATTTGTAAGGCATTCGTTCAAATTTAGTGCTTTGGATTTGAACTTCTGTGTGCTTTTCTCTTACAAAACAACAGTTTTGTTTCATCAATAATTGGCATAGAACTGAAGTGTGCATTTGTGTGCAAAGATGCGATCAAGAGACACGTGCTCTTTATTTCAGTGATCAGTGATGCATGAAATGTCTGCACTGTGTTCAGACACGAGTGATGCTTTCTGCAGGCTCAATGCGGATGCATCGATACTTCATACGCAATGCAAGTACATCGTTAAAATCAATCGACTGCTGTCTGCAATGAATAACAGTGGCAATTATCATCGTCAACATTACATTGTTCCCGTTCTTGTAGCTAAAATAGCAGTTTTCGAAACGCGAGCGAAACACAACTAATCTATTGTACACTGCCATTGCGTTGCAATCTCTTTGATCGCAGACAGTCGTCGATGAGCGTTATGTAAAAGCGGCAGAAATTTTCCGCGCCTTGAACCAAATCACGCGATACTCTCTCCGCCAACAAATGAGGCGTTAACGCAATTATAATTATAAACTGTTTTATCATTTCAATGCACAAACACACACACACAACGAAAACACTGCAAACGTTTTGCGATTCTTCGTTACAAAATGCGGTCGGCTGCTTTAAAGTTTAAACTACAATTTTACTTTTCTTTAATTAGAAGGTAAATAGTAGCCATCAATTTAACTACTTTAATTCGCACACTTTTCTCGGCAAAAACAAAAAGATATAAGTTCGTATAGCATTTTGGTTCCTATTTGTGTGCGAAATTTTGTTGTACAAAAAATTCATGAATTAAATGTTCAACTATTCGTTTCCTTGTTTCTCACAAGTAATTTGAGACCCGACTTTGAATCAAATGTTTATCTAAATGTAAATTTAATTTTGGCAATTTTTCTTGAATACAAATTATTTACTAATTAACTTAAAAATCTAAAATATACTCTTCTTTCGGATAAAATCTGGAAACGTGTGTGCAACTATTTTGTTCACTTATTGTCAAATTTTTACCGAAAACAGTGAACAGTGAATGCGAACAGGCACAAACGCAGTGGTTGCTGTTCTTGAAACGAGTGCTTCTTATTCAACTAAGAATATGTGGTCAAAAGAATCATCTGCGACGACAAAAGTGACATTTAGTGATATAACATGCGAACAAGCAACACAAACCTCTTCCAGTGTTAAACAGTTGTTTTTCGACTTGCGCTCCAAATTTCGATAACGATCTGAAAATTAATGTTTTATTAAATTGAAAAAGAAAAGCTGTTTTAAACTTGCTGACAGCGTCAAATTGAAAATTTGCGAAACTAAATTCGCGGTTAAAGGAATTAAAATTATAATTACCGTGAGAAAGGTGTAGTTTGACTAGAATCAATAAAAATGACTCCAACGTTAAAAACGTTGTATGTTGCGAATATCGAATAACAAGACATTCGAGCACTTTGTTGCTCACTGAAATTCCTGTTTCCCAAAGAATTGACCGCAAACTATACGTTGACGTTTTGTGATGACTACTGTGTTGATATTTGGTGAATATTGTTCTCCAGAAATGTAACAGATTTAAAATTGAGGGCAAAGATTCTTTCGATATAATTTTCCCAGAAATAGTGTTGTCTTTTAACATAATCAGGTATCTACACAATTCTAATGATGGTTTGTCGTACAAAACATTCAACGCTGCAAAGATTGAAGCAGTAAATCGAAAAGTAGTAAATCGGCTGAAACTTACGTTTCCAATAAGCTTTCAATAATTTCATCAACAAAAACGCGTCGATTTCATTCGGAATTTTAGAAAGCAATCGCGACAATACACTATGACCATTCTGGTGTAAAGAACAGTATAAGTATAATGACAGAAATGTGTTTGTGAAAGTTAAAGGTGAACGGAAGTGTCAGTCAGCCTGCAGGCAGGTAGACAACAAACCGATATATTCTACATCTTGCGTATATCTTTCTTTACGATTAAAATTGTTATTATTATTATTACCTGTCCGCTGTTTTCAACAACCTTTGGAACGGAAATGTCCGGAAAAATGACATTGTCTTCATTCACCTCCCAAATACTAGAAGGCTCATCAGTTAAGATTCTGAGTAAAAACTTGGTCTCAGCATTTGGTTTTTCAGTGCTCGGCACAATTATAAAATCACCAGGAGGAAGCGTAAAGAACGTTACTGTTTCTCTGGTCGAGGTAAAAGCGGTCACATCCAGGGGTCTGTGACTGCAAACAAATGTTGGAGTCAGCCTTTTAATTGCTGCAGGTATCTCGAACACACAAAAACCGATTGCGTGTAATTCATTGGGTAGCGCTTGCGGATTAGTTTCGTATGTTTGAGTGACTGATACGACAACGTGACATTTATTGCTGTCGTTTGTCGGAATGTGAATGTGAAACTGTGGATTTGTTGTGAAAGTTTCTTTGCTGTTTGGAGAACCACCAGCATTGAATCCTTTTCTCCAGCGTCTTCGAGCTAACACAGCTCTCCAGGGTCTTTTATGATGTAAAGTGGTCTCTTGCATCCAATCATCGGGTCCGATGTGTACCAAATCTAAGTGAGTGAAGTACCGCAAAAAGTCGTCGAATGACATCCAAAACTCGCCGTCGTCTCGACAACGAAGACTTAATTCTTCCTTATCTCTCTCAGTCAAATTATCCCATTCCCACGATCGTTCACTCCACGGACCATTCCACTCTCCTTTTCCCCATGCATTTCGTAATCTAATCAATATTACTTCACACGCAGTAGGTGCTGAAGTTGCTATTCCTCCGTTTGTACACTGAAAATTATGATGATTTACATTTGAATGAAAGTGACTATTCACAGCAGTTGGAGATGCATAACCATTTCCAGGTCTGACTGTTGTTCTAACGCGAGCTAAGCCAGTCACTGAATACGACTGTCGAGTAATGAGGCCATTACGAAGTCTTATTGGTTGAAATTTATTCAAAGCAGAAGATAACGCAGCTGAAGAACCATTTGCTAACACTGTAATCGAGCCATTGAAATCTGACTGCGGAAGCGACGAAACACACACTGACAGAAGTGTAGAGCGAGGAACTGCTGAGGAAATCATCTGATAAATAATATGACCATCGTGGTGTGCAATAGTGAAGCTTTGTGCAATTCCACCGGTCAAATCTTGTAATGTTTGTGCCGTAAAGCAACTTCTTAAGTAATTTTCATAACAACCGTACAGCTTTGCGTACGCTTTTTCAAGAAGTGCGGCCCAGAATTCAGTCGGGTCCACAGATCGCAGGAATAATAACCGACCCTTTAATGTTGGCAATCGATCATCGATCACTACTTCGGTCCACTCCCCAAATTTCCAAAATCGAAAACGAAATATACCGGAATAAGAGTTCGGACCGAAGGATTGTTCCGGAGGCACAACACGATCGAGTAATTTCGGAGTTAACGTCAGGCACGAAATCGCAGAAAGTAAGGACGAGTTAGTTGTTTTATTGCAGTTTGAAGATGATAAGAATGGCATCGAACATTGATTGCCCGACGACAGCGATGCACCACATTTCGCTGCAGACGCCGACATGGCGATAATTGCTTCGCCCTGTTCCACATCAAACCTCGTCGGACCCTCGCAAATAAATTTTGGTCGCGAACAGATTTCGTACGGACGCATCCATGCGATCGAAGCCATTATTTTATTCAATTGCACTGACGGACAATTCACATCACGTCTTCCAAAAAGGGCTACAAGTTACAGATGTTACTTTTAATGTCATACGTACAATTATGTAATCTAAATGTTATAGGATAATAGAGAATATAAAAGTGTTTTGATGCCAATTCAGTGATCCGAAACAAAATAACCCAAAAAGGAAAACTGTGAAAACATTTTTGTTCTGACATTATCAATAATTTCGCAATTAACATAATTCTGATTTCGATCAATATTCTCTTTAAGCGTTATCTTAATATTTCATATTTTGACAATTTAATGAATTGTGTAAAGACACGCGAAAAGAACAAATTGAGATCAATTGTAACGAATAATACACACGAAAAGTAATCTAGGAATTATTGCGAAGCACAAGTTTACGTTCTCGGCTGTCACCGAACAAGAGTGCACAAGGAAATGATAGGCAATATTTGCTGCTTCCGTGTAATAATAGTGCGTTTCATTGATTTCGATGTGTGCTTCGCATCCATGTTTTGTAATCAATATTTTTAGGAAATAAAATGAACTGTAAAGGAAAAAGCGCACTGAAAACAATAAACGCTTCTTATGGCTGTTTTTGAAACAAACCGAATTGATAGTTGAACGAAGTAGTAAGTGCACAATAGAATTGAGTGCAATTACGGAAGAGTGTAGACTGCAGACAATACACAATTAAAAAACAAGGAAAGATGAACTCCACCAAACGAGAACAGGCAATTTATGAATTGAGCTGCGGTTCGAATGACAGTGGACACACGAGTTGTAACCTTTGCGGAACACTGCATAATTCGCAACGCAATATATCAAAATTTTTTCTTTACTACACGAAACTTTCTCCGTTCTAGAATGCAAGCTTCAATTTCTTATCTAACATAAAAACTATTTTATGTGAAATCAAAGTATTTGCTTGCATGTATGAACCGAGTTCAATGAAACATTCATTGGGTCACTATTTTCACCAAAATTTGTCGCATTCAACTTTTCTGCAACTAACACATGCCAATTTAATACGGTGTGACAACTTGCTAACTTTTTCATTACTTTTAAACGTTAAACAACGATTGTGAACTGATTATTTCGTTCTTTCTGTGTTCGTTTAAAAACTCTTAAAATGCAGATTTTTAGTAAAATATCGCAGTTTTAATTAATAATAGTGAACATAAACTGGCAGTGCTAATTAAGTAGTTTTATACGTGAAGCTTGAATGAGTTATAGTTTATCACTTTATCTAGGCATTTTTTTATAAACAATTTCAATGAAAAGAAATTTCTTCTGGTTACTTCTGGGTATGAAAATCGAGTTTTCTGACACTTTTGAGCAGTAAAAGCGACACAAGAGTTTAATTGAATACTGATTTAAATAGCGATAAACAATTAAAATGAACATACCTTTATTACTTGGTGGGAAGTAAGGGTCTTCAAATAAAACACTTCTTTCACGACAAACTCTTTTCAAATAATTGTAACTCAAACATTGTTGATGCGTATTTGCTGTTTTTTGATTTAACTTATCTTCTTGCCTCTGATGTGCGCCTGCAACGCAACCGTTGGCAAGTTTCGGGCCATTCGCTTGAGGTTTGCATCGTTGACACTGATTCGATTGCTGTGGTCGCTGTTGGTTTGTGGACGGATATTGGTACGCGTTATTGCGATTAAACGCCGGCGGAACAGTTGAACTGCAGATGTGATTATTACTGCCTTCGCCGTCTAAAACCATTGCGAACTCATTGTTGATTGATCACAGCGGTTAATCAACACCGGTTATCCACATCACTCTTGCGCACATTTGTCAACCAATTACTTCTTCGGTTACATCAGCTGTTCATTTTATTTCAATACAGACTCTTAACCTTTCACTTCTATTTCAATGACTTCTGTAAAAATAATGAAAGGGTTACAGTTATAACTCGTTGACAACTAAATACGAAGCAAACATTCTTTGATCACACTATCGCCGAATCTCCGAAAAAGTAACTGCCACCCTTTGTGTCTACGTCGCGTGTAATTCATATTCTATTATATTTTCAAAACAAATGATTACCGTTTATTTTTGTTTGAAGTTTTGCTATGCACTCCGCTTTTGCAAACCGTTATTGCTTTGCAAATCAATTTTTATATTTTTCAATAAATTAAGCGTGAATTTGCATAATTTTTAACGAAACTCGGATGTCGTGATCGCATTGAATGCTCATTTTAATATTTTTCTAATTTTATGTGTTACTTGAGTCGTATTAAAGTAAATTTTTAATTGAAGCAACTTTTTTAGAAAATAAGAATTTAATTTTAATTTTTTGCAGTCATTAATTGTGAAAGTAAATCAGCGAAGTTCACGGCCTGTCGCAGAAATGACTCGCTCCGTTGCTTTTATCTTTTGGCGTGAACATCCACACAACAACAAGAATCAGCTTTCCTTCAAAGAACACATACTCAAGTCTTTGAACTCATTAACGTTTACTTCGAGAACTGTAAATTCATTTAAATGTTCAAAATGTACTCCTGAATAATTTCGTACTCTACTTCGATATGCGATTCTAGTTTTTTTTTTGTTTTCTTCTCAATTATTTTTAAAATGCTCAAAATTCATATTATTATCAAAATGCATGTTTTACAACCAGCAATTTGATCATGTTCATCTTGTTCAGTGATCATTGATCATTGTCGCTACTCTTTTCAACAATTCAAATCATTGCAAAAATTGAACCATTTTCTAATGTAAAACAAAAATTGATTCGGGAAGGTAAAATAAAATTTGTCTGTTTTTTGTGTAAATTTGCGCGATGAAAGTAATGATAAAAAATGGTTTTTAATTTGTAATCATCTGTAAAGTCTGCGAGTGTTGCTTAAAATAAGAAAAGCGTGAATAACAAATGCTTTGTTCTAAGTCTGGCACACGGCAGGTGTTTAACAATGTTTTAATTAATTCACTCTTTCATCGTTTTATAAGGAAACAAGAAAACATTAATTACTCTCTCCTTTGTATATCTTCGAGCTTTATTTTTACTCTTTTCAAAAAAGAACAGTGTTCAGATTTCGTTTGTAATTTAAGCTGACAGCGTTTTGTGCAAACATTTCAATTCACTTTTCTGAACAAACAACAATGAAAAGTACGTAAATTCCAATTTATTACATTACTTTTTACTCAGTAAATAAAAGTCGAACATAAACTATATCACTCACTACATCACGCATTCAACAGTATCATCTTAATCTGTCTTTACGTTAAACAGATAACCACATTTTGAAAAAAGCTGAATGCTCGTAAAGACCGGGATGCAGATTACTGATTAATTGCTGTGATTAATTACGAAAAGAGTCAACTCTTTAAAATGTCAACCCATTCAGCAGTGAAAAAATGAACTTCGCAGCAATTCTTCCGCATCACTTCCACTACATTTTCCGCCTGTTTAATTATCAATACATAATTTTCAATGCACATTTTAATGCAATAAAATTGATAAACGTTGATAAACAAAATTGCGACTTTTTGTGTGATGATGAGGATAAACGTTTGCTCAACTCTTGGCAACCCTTTCTCGCTTTGCGCATAATATACCAACAAATGCAAGTGAAACAAGATTTTAGTGATGTGAAAATTTTGTTTGGTCTGTGAGAAATGTCGGAATTGATTTGTTTTCCGATTTTCTAAAACAAACAAGTTTCGAATGAGCAGCATTTTTAAATAATACTGAAATAAAAGTAATGAGAAGTAATGTGCATGAACACAATAAGAATTGATAGGAATTGAAGAATTGTGAGCTGATTTATGATTCAAAAAGAAGTCAACGAACTTGAATTGTAAAAGTGAAAATGTTGTGAAATGCGTTAACTAAAGATTACAGTGAACTAAGTCTCTTCTGGTTTTAATACAACAACTGTGATTTGCCTCCGAATTCAATTGAATTCAATTCAATACTACTATGTCAATGAAAATAAGAAAACACATTTACGTAAACAACGTCTTAAAGATGTAAAAATCGTGACAAAAATCAAACAAAGATTGAGAATCGCTTCTCGTTTGCTTTTCATTGTAAACAATTTTCAGTGAGAATTTAACGAACACGATGAACATTTCAGTCGTTTTTCGAATGATAACGCAGTGAGAAATACGAACTTTCACTCTTTGTTGTGACCATTGAAACCAACATTTCGAAAGTGAACTCAACGAAGAAGCTCATAAATTACAAAAAAAGTCAACAGCCATCACGCAAATCACTTGTTTTCGGTCTCTATTTTTTCCTGCTTTCAAAAACCAACTTTGGTTTTTTCTTAAAAATTTCTGGTCTTAAAATAAAATTTTTACCGATTTTCCTTGAAAAAATCGTTTAATCAAGTTTTGAGATGAACTTCCTGTCGACGACACTACTTTTTGAGACCAGTAATTCTTGGTCAAGGATTTGAATGGCAATAAATTGCAGACATCCTCCGCATCCTCTCTCATCGCGAATTACATTAATTTTGTTATTAATTTGTATGCAAGTCTCACTGCTGCTGCTGTGCACTTCCCTCCTGTTTAAGATCATTAAAAAACGAGCAAACATTCATTTAATATGTTGCATTTCTCTCTCCGCAAACGTTGACATTCGCAAACACAACAAATCGGTTAAAATACCATTTTTAACCATTTTTTATTAAATTCATTATTATTAGTGTCCAAAAATTAAATGCTAATTAAACAATTATAAAATAAAATATTTCGAACAAACAATTACACAGCGACAACAATTTATATCTTTTAATGAGTATGAATAAATTTTAATACAAATTTTACGTCTTACGTTACACTGCAACCTCAATGTAACTGGAGACTTTTGAATGCATTGAGTAAAGTAATTGAGTAATTCCTTCGAAGTTCGTGTGTAAACCATGAATTTGTGATTACTAAACAAGTTCATTGAAACTAAAAACCTATTGTTTTCTGTCATTCAATGGCAACAGCGAACTCATTCGAGTGAATGCATATTTTGGTTTCGAAACAAAATTATTATGGTAACTCATTTGTATCGCTAATTTGAAAGCAAAACTTAATTCTGGTTATTCACACACATACACTTTCATAATTAGTTGAAAAAGGAATTTTGTGAAAATCGATATTAGCAAATTTTCATGCGAAAAGTTTAACTTTTCAGTTTCACTATTGCGGCTGCTGTTGAAAAAACTCGCGTGTTTCACATTCAAATATTTGACGTTCAGATAAACTGCGATAAGTAAATTTAAAATGGATGTGTGCAGTATGCACAGTGAATGAATAATGACGAATAGCTTTTAAACGTGAGATGCGCCGTTATTTGGCCGTTACAGAATCTGCAATTAACGCATCAATTACGAAATACAGTTTTACGAGAAATTCGTGTTTCTTTGAAAACGATTTGTGTCAAGGTTCACGAAAATTATTAATTGTTAATTTCAGAAGAAAGAAGTAACAAAATGTTAATTTGAAAATGCGTGTTCAGAGGAAAGAAAGAGAAGTAGAGAAACAGTAATTGCACGTTCCGTGTTTACAAGTTACATGGTTGCAGCAGTGTTTCAGTGTTCTTGCATCTTTCCGCCTCTTTTGCGTTTAAATTCGCCTCTGTTTAAATCTGAAAACATTTAATTCGAATTGCATGAGAAATAAGTGAACACAATTACATTTTATGGTTTACAATAGCGTGTGTTCATGCAACAAATGCCCAACGGTCATTTGGCTGTTTATGCTATTAATAAAGTTCAAAATTGATACTCTGCTAGCAAACGACCTTTGGTCTCAGCGATGCGTGGATGGTTTCGATTGATGGCCTCACCCTTGCAATCACTTTTGAAACGTTTCGAAATTGAGATAAGCAACGAATAATCGCTTTAAAACGACGGACAAGCCTTCGTTGAATTTGCGTTCAGATTATTAAATCACTGTTTTGAAGGACTCCAGGTCATTAGTGTCAATCTCTGCGTTGGCAATCGCTTCAAATTATTCTTTGTTTGTCTTCTTCTCCGATCACTGATTGCTATCAACGCACTGAACGCCATTGCGATCGAAAACAACCTCGTTTTATTGTGCAAGCGACAGTAAAGCGATTGTTTTCTTCTCACACCAGGAAAATAAACGTATAAATGTTACTTTCTTAACAGTGTCGTTTAATGTCAATTTTTCCTTTTGTGTCAATGCTGTCATTTTAATTGTATTCTGCTTATAAT
Source organism: Leptotrombidium deliense (assembly GCA_003675905.2). Taxonomy (NCBI): domain Eukaryota; kingdom Metazoa; phylum Arthropoda; class Arachnida; order Trombidiformes; family Trombiculidae; genus Leptotrombidium; species Leptotrombidium deliense. The sequence continues at coordinate 14,119 of NCKV01000079.1, forward strand.
TGCAACATAAAACACATAATTACTGCAAACATTCGTAAAATATAATTATGAAGCTTTTGAGAAAATTTTGAATACAAGAAAACAGCTTTCAAGCAGAAACCTAATGTTTCGCAGAATAATTGATTCATAGTTGCAATTGACGCGAAAAGAAATTCATGTTCAACGACAACAACGTAAATCAAGTTCATTTTTGCTCTCCAAATTCTGTTTCACCAACATTGGAGAGCAGTCATGAAAGCAATCACTTCTACAAATCACTCAAGTCAACGCAGTAGTGCACACTTTTCTTTTTGTTCATAAAAATATGCGGAAATAAACAGAAAAATCACAAGTGTTCCTTTTGTCAATAACACGAAAAAACAAACTAACTTCACCACAATTCATTCACTCAAAATTGCTCACAGAAAACTTATTCTGAATTCAAACAATTCGTAACAACAACGCCTTTCAGAACACACCGAAAGTTTGGTAAACACTATGAAGTTACACACTTGCTGTAATCATTCGCAAAAAACTCACCTTTAAACAGAGTTTGAATTTTAACTTGTTTAATTGACTGCTTCCAGATACATCAAAAATCAAATAACGATCGCATTTCATTCATGAACAACAAATTAAAAAATACACATTTCACTTAATTTTCACTAAATGCAGTGAACAAAGTCAGTAACAGCAGTGAATACTAATGAACACTGTATGAAATTGAGTGAAAGTTACTAGCACTTGAAAACACAAATTAAAGTGTTGTTGATTGCGTTGGAAGTAACGATGAAATGTTGAAGTTACAAAGTTAGTGAACTACACGAACGCAATGATTTTGATGTTTTTGATGTGTTCAAAATCGGAATCGCTGCACACGAGAGAAGTTAAAACTTTTGCTGTTTGGCGCGACAAAAATACGTTCACGAACAAAAGGTTGTACGGCGAGTATCTCGTCAATGAGTTGTGTTCGGCAGTTGCTAATTGCATGAAAGCAGCGGAGAGCTGAACAGGTGCGAATGAACGAACGAATCGAGTGGAGTATTGCACAACAAACAATGGCAATGAGCGAAGAGTGAACAGTGAACAGCTTGGATGAGGCTGTTTCACAAGAAGTGTACCGCGAGAAACAAGCAGCGCAAATCAAGTCACAGAGTTACTCATCATTTTAATGATTGCAGTGATCATCCAATGGCGGAAAAGCAGTGAAATCGGTGTTCACTGTTCAGGTTCTCGTCCATTCTTCTCAAAAGCTCTTCTTTCTTGTGCCTTCAAAATCATCGAATGCTATGCACTTTATTCTTCATTTTTTAGTGAAACGCTTTCCTTTCTTCACTTTCTTCGCATGTCTTCGCTTGTTCGCTCTTCTCTTTGTTTGTTCGTTAAAACAGTTCAACGGAAGACCGGAACAGCTGCGCATCGATGCACGCCTCGTCCATTTGAATTCACTGGTTTTATCATCGCTTCAATCACTTTCTAACAGTTCTATTGCATCTGAAATTCGAATAAATAATAATTACAATGAATTCAGTGATCGTCACATCGACAAAATTTTGCGCTCGCTTTCAAACTTTTTCTCACTTTCAGCTCAAATTGTAGAAAAGGCGGAACTTTTTGGCATAATTTCACATATTTTTAAATCACGACTTTTCTTTGTGTGAAAACTGAAATGAAAAACAAGAAAAGTGAGACTTCATTTCTCAGACTTTAATGATTTGAATAATTCTGAGCGAAACATTGAGAGTCGCTCTTTATCTCAAATCATTTCAGAAACACTTCATTGAAGTTCATGCGTTTTCTCGTTCCCTTTTCCGGTCACTCAAAACCCTGTCAACGCTGTATTTATTGCGCGTTTCTTTATGTGTGTGGCACACCTTCAATTTATGGTCCATATTCTCAAACCTGCATACATTAAACTCATTGATAACAGCTTGGAAAGTTATTTCTAATCACATCAATCACGCATGAAAATTAAATACTGATTGCCTCGAAGATTAAGTGTTTATCACATTAATCGATTTGTTAATTTTGTAAATTTCAAATGAATTTGATTTCGGAATTTTATTTCAACAAAATCAATCAAAAGTTTATATCAACCTGTACCTTATAATTTGTTTGCGACATGCAGTGTTCGGTCATTGAGTTGTGTTGATTTGAATCAACTTTAACATTAACATCAATCGACAAAATGATGATTTAACACAACTCTGTATCCGACACTGTATGTTGTAAGTCATTCATTTCAACAGCCACTAATATTACGTATTATATTATGTACATACATTAAGTGTACTGGTTAAATAAAAAATTACGACGAAGTAAGAAAAATAAACTTAGATGCCAAATAAACAAGTATTGTAAAAAAATAAAATAAATAATTTTGTATAATGCTGAACTACTATCACAGTACTGCTGAATGTGATGAAAAGTTTAAGAAGTGTTGATTATCACATACTCGAATGATTGTTTAACAAATTGAGAAGTTTCAGATTTTTGATTAAACAAAAAATATGTCCAAAACTCTCTTGCACCAAGTGTTGCGAATTATATAGATTTCTTTCACTTCATCTTTTCATATATCATGTTTGCATTTTTTACAATCGTTGTGAAATACAGTTTTTTAAAAGCTGATTTAGATGACTTATTTTTGGAAAAATCTACAATATTTTTCATATCGTAAAATCGCATTGATGATACAATACAGTGAAACGTGTCGAGCAATACATGCATATCCTTATATTGCCCTTCGTAAACCTAAACGCTCATTTTCCTCATTCTCAAATTGAAACCTTCATTGAAATATTTTTGTTTACGCGCAGCTCAATATTTCTGCTAGTTAATACTGTGTACTAGAGGTGGAACCGGAGGTAAATGTTCACCTCCGCCTCCGTTCCGAAAGTTCAGAAGTTACCTCCGTTTCGACTCCTGCTCCGATAGCATTACCTCCGATCCGACTCCGTTCCGGTTACCTCCGCTCCGCGGAGCTCCGATTCCCATCTCTACTGTGTACGTTTAGTAAAGTTTCAGTGTGTTGCAGAACTTTAAGAGCACACTTCTTCAATGAACAATGAATAAACTCATTAAACAATCTCAAAATTAATGCGACCGCTTTCAAAATGTTCCAAACATGACGAAACGCTATTTAGAGATTTAACACTACGATTATTAGTTACATTGTTTTGCTATTCATTTTATTTTTTAAAATGAAATTGAGAGGTTATAAAACTTTTATTTCTTAATAATTGCTTTATTGCTTGTGGGCGACGAGTTATGTGAAGTGAGGTTTAAGAGTGATTGATATCCGTGACTGTCGTGACTCTCATATTGATCCAAAACAAAAATCTAACAAAGTGAATATAGTAAAGTTTTTATGTCATTTAACAAACCATGTCAGAGTGAAATAATGTGAAACTGTATGGGGGATTTGTAATTACAAATCGTTTACTGGTTGCCTCTTTTGAACCATAATTATGTCGAAAACGGTACACTCCAATACATAACATGTTATGTACTCGTAAACATTTAATCAACAAATCTCCATATTTTGTAGATTCCTGAAACTTCACTTCACAATCAATACAAACATTTATGAAAAGTTGACAGTAATTACGTATTGATCGTAAGGAGAGTCGTACAAAGATATTTGACCAACTTTGCAACGATCTCTGTTAGCCAAAGTTTCTGGAGTTGAATATCCTCCTCGAAGTCCAGCTCCCTCCGCAAGAAGCAATTCCAGCTCTGGTGTCGCTCCTCCGGTTATCAAAGATCTAAACATGAATGTTTAATTTATAACTTAGTTTTTAAATTCTGTATTGCTTTAAATAGCAACAAGGAGCACATTTATGAATATTTCGCATATGGATACACATACATGCAGTGTTGATAGTCCTTAGTATTTATATTTTCACATTTTCTCTTAAATATGTTTCCTGTTTATAGCATTCACAAAGATTTGAAGATAAGAATAAACCTAAAGAAGTTAACCTGATTAATGTTAATGCATTTGAGTTGAAATATGTTGTAGACATCAAAGAGTCCAACACCGAAACTGCAAACGCTGTACCACACGCAAATGGTTGACTCAAGTAAAGTTCGGCATCAGGATCGTCATCATCAGTCTGATCCAAGAACTGTACATTCGTATCGTTATTGAGTTCGGTGATTAAAGGAATGTTTGAACCATACACAGAACCTCGCCTCTGAATTACCAAAGGAGCCGATCCTGTCGCTACTTCATTATTTGCTGCTAATACACCAGCTATTGACTCATCGAATGTCATCGCTTTTATATTCAGGCTGGCTAGAATTGTCTCTTTATCTGCTAATGTTGGATCATCAGACGATGGAATTTTGGCCGACAAGATAACACACATGTCACACAAATTAATGTTCACAGCTCTCAAATCTGCTCTTGACAGTGGAGATCCATTTAGAACGCATATTTTTGGCATGTTTTGCAATGTTTTCCATTCTCGTCGCAAATAGTCAACGTTGCTGACGATTACAATATGTTTCAATTCGTGGTAATGAAAATTAGACGCTCTCAAAGGCATTACAAGATTACGTAATCCAATCAAAGGCGAGCTTGGCTCCGCAAATAAACAAACAACAACATGAGCGTTTAGAACTGTTTGCGAAGCTTGTTGTCGGTCAAAAATGCATTCTTCAATTGGACGAGAAGGACACCAGTGGAACATTCCTGTTGTGTCAAATTTAATCGCTTTTTCAACATCAACAGCTTTTGCCAAATGTGGTTTACGAGCGGTTGCTGCTTCAACTTCAGTCTTTTCCAATTCTGGTTTAAGCACACTTTCAAAGAGCAGCTCATTATTCTTCTTATTAACAATTATTCAGTTACTTACTTTGTGTTATTGGCCACTAAAACATTGTCTGCATTCAATGTGTAATTGGAAATAATAGAGTCCTCTTTTCCTTAATAAAATCATTACTTAATTCATTCATACTGATTGATTTCACGCTGCTTACTTCGTCTGCATTTACACGCTTTTATTAATTGTGGGTCGCTAATGTCATCATGACAACGTTTACAGTACCAAAATGCTCTGTTAAACCAGAAATAAATAATTCAAAAATCGATTGAATAAGTTCATCAAATACGATGTAAGTAAGTATGATGTTTTACTCACTTTTTTACTTCTTCCGCTGAGTTTGCGATGAAGAATCCCTGAGTGTGCTCAGAAATTTTAATGTGAGATTTTGGATTTATTTTAAGTTTCCTTTCCTCATCTATATTCACATGAAACAAAAATGAAAACACATAAACATTTGAAGTTATTCACTCACCTGAATTCACTCCGACAAAAATTGCAATTAAAAGAATTTTAAGCTTAGTGAAACAAAGTATGGCAGATTCTGCGAAACTCAAACCAGCGAAAGAAGGACTAAGATATTCAGTAAAAATTTCCATGCCTGTTCCATACAGATAATCATTCTTCCAATTATTCACAAGTTTATTCTGAATAAATAAGTATTAACACAAACAGAGACAAGTAATTAGTAAATTTACCGTCTTATAAGATCTCATTGCAAACAAATTTGCCATAATTGTACTGAAACCAGGAGCCAAACACGACTGTGCAATCAATCCTTGATTTTGGGAAAGTAAAGTAATAAACTGTGAAACACGATTCAACAAACCTAACTTCAATTCGCTATAACAAATAACGTCGTCTCCGTGTTTCCAATTCCAGGCGGGTATATTTAGCAGAAAAGCTTTGTTGTGATAATGCAACAGTTGAATAATAACCTATTCGCATAATAACAATTCATATTTATGTTTTATTTATTTTAAAAAGTGTTTACTCTTAAATTTTCATTGTAATTTTTGATTGCAATAACTCTCATTATGTTTGCCGAGTCTTCTGAATCTGGATCACTGCTGTGTTTTCCAGCGATTACTAGGCAAGCAGTAGCGGTGTAAGCCTGTATAACATTATGTTATCATAATACAATAAACATTAATGTTCCTTACTTTAACTCTTTCTAAATCAGCTGACAGAAGAATTGATCCCTGAAAGAACTCAACAGCCAAGTAGTGTAGTTTAATGAATGCTAAGGAAATGTTGAAACAGTGAAAAATGGGCGAACGAATAAGTTTTAAAATACCTTCTAAATCCCAGTCAGGAGGAGAACGATTAAGGAACACTATAGATACATCTATATTTTCTCTGTCTTCGTGTAAAAAATCTTTTATAAAGTTGTTTACGCTTTGGAAATTGATGTGTCCACAAACAACAATGTGACTAAACATATTTGGAAGTATACAGGTGTAAATAGTGCTAGTATACTAGAAGAACAAACCTCTTCCCCGGTAGACGTGTGAATGAACCTGAAAACTTTGGACTCGAACCAACCAACTCCACTATTTCCGGAATAGAAGACGTAAATACGACCTTTCAAAATATTATTTAATGGGATACACATTTTGAAAATTAAAATACCAAAGCAACGAGTATAAATAGTACGATAAAAACTCGACCGAGTGTTGTTTCACAAAATATATCTCCGTATCCAACCTTTGAAAAGGAATCAGGTTATTGATGATTACGTTAGATTATCATTCGCTCACTGTTGACATCGTGACCACAAGAAAGTAAAGCGATTCGAAATATGTTATTGAGTGTACGTTTTCAAATTCCAAAGGATCACCAGAATTTTCTAACTGAAGTGAAACTGAAAATTAGCGCAATAAAATGACTTCTCTTACCAAATGAATGATTCCTCCAGCGGATAACCAAACTGCTATAATTGTTGTTGTCAGTTGAGTGAGTCGAAAAGATGTCGATGTTCTTAAAATGTTCAAATATTGAAGAATGTCGGGCATTGACATAATTCTTACAGCACGTAAATATCGAAAACCTTTAAAATATATTTGAATTCATTTGTCTTAGTTCAGCGTGTTGTTACCTAACCAAGTTCTGTTCAAATATACTGAAAGCATAGCAGGAGGAATCGTAAAAAAGTCAATTAAAGAATATAATTCGATGAAAAATTTCATTTTATCGGCTGCAGCCACAAACTAAAAATATGAGAATTAATAGAAAGAATTTATGAATATACAAGTGCTTACTCTGACGAAAAAGAATATTAAAAAAACGATGTTTGCAATCACATCGACTTGCTGAGTAACGTTGTCTTCGAATGGTGTGCATGTTTCTATTTCACCGCTAACAAATGAATACCAAAAATGTTAACAAACAATGAAAACAATCGCATTGATCTTACGTTGTTGTGTCTAACAAATAAACAAGTAAAGAAATCATCGAGAATACAAATACAACGACCACCTGAAATGTGCAAAAATTCATAACTGATGATAAAAAATGTGCAGAGTTCATCAGTGACCATTTCGTAATGCTGAAAGCGGTCGTTAGTTAATCATACTTATCTATATAATAATACGGTAAGGTTTTTAGTTAGGTACAAATTATGGCCGAACGGAAAGTCGTATAATAATCAAACTTATATAATTTTGTAGAGTTTAAATATCTGCGTTCGAACGCCATGAGTTTACACCGAAAAATTGCACCGATCTGACAAAAAAATCGCAAAGAAATTTTACGCAAAGGCTGAACAAGGGTACTATTGACTGACCACTGCCTCAATCTGATACTCTTTAGTGTACACTGTGTTGATCGCAGCACTACAAAGGGGACTGACCAGTGTTCGGCTAATTTAGCCGTTCGTGTCGCTTTAGTCCACTTTCCAGTGAGTGTTAGAGCTTGAATCGGGTCCGGGTCCGGGTCGGGTCGGGTCCAGATATTCAGACTCGATATTTTTAGTTGCCATAGAGTTAACATTAGCAAGCATACACGTCGAGTCGGGTCCAGAAAATCAGACCCGATTCAGGCTCTAGTGAGTGTTACATTCTTATTTCAGATTGTGTCAATTCCTTTTTTACGGTTGCTTCCTTTCGACATCAATGAATTAATTCACATAGATTTTTAAAAATGATCTGAGATTCTCTTTTACATCCTTTAACTCTTCAACGGGTCCTAATTATTCACTGCGAGAATCGCAGGCGTTTTCTAGTAAAGTATGTAAGAGAAATGTGCAAAAGTATAGAAATTCTCATTCGAAATGATCGTCTGACAATCGTGACAGCATTTTTTCTTACTATTATTCGACCAGTTATTGTTTGACTCGAAATAACTTCAGATGTATAGTCTTTAGCTTCTGTTATCCATGCTAACTCTAAATTATTGAATAAGTTAGAAGCGGTTCAAATTTGTAATGCATTCAAAAATTACCATATTTGCTAAAAAAACTTTTGCGCGTTTGATGTTTCAGGTATGCTGGTGAAAGTAACTTTTGCGGCATAATATGTTGGTTTTCGTCCATTTCTAATTTAACCTGTTCCATGACAACGTTGGACGAGAGAAAACGAACAAGTCTAAATGTGGCCACAAGCAAAATAGATGTCAAAAAGCTGATTATAGAAGCACCGAGAAAAATGATCCACTTTTTCCCAACACATTCGTCATCAGACGATTGAAGAGGACGAATGTTTACGAAAGCTGTCATTTAGTATTTTGTAAGTTTGGTTCATTTGATTGCTTTCATTTAGCCTTACTTTCATTGAAAAGATAATCGAATCTGCCATCGTCTGCCATATTCTTCTGTTTTCTTCCTATATTTGTTTATCAATACTTTTATTTCTGTAATCTTCTCTGACTTTGACACACAAAAAATATACTGTTGTCGAAATAAGCTGTTTTATGTCTGAAAACATTTCTGCAAGTAATTCTGGGACTGTGAAGACTGAAGTAAACGAGTCCACAAATGATTGGTCACTGAAAAAACGTCGCGTGCTGTGTTCGGAAGAAAGCGATACGATTCGAATTTCAATTAAAACAATCGCAATTCGTACACATTGAAAACATACTGTTATTCGACAATAAAATCGACAGTTTAACATTAAAATGTATAATTAAAAATAATTGACTCGGAATGAAGAATTAATGATATGTAACACGCAATAACTTTCTTATACTCATTTCAATAAATATATAAGCACAATTTTTGTTTTGCTAAACGAATTTTTTCACATTTATTTACTTGGAGACTGTTCTTGTGACTGTTTTTGCAAAAATAAATTGCATTGTTGACAAACCCTGACGGGTTTGTACACCTTCAATCTCACGATCGGCGACTCATATTTCGAACATCTGCAATAATAATAAATCAGAAAGAATAGCGTTTGGATAAGAAACTTACCTTCCACAAAACACATGCCCACAGTTTCGACAGTGGTGTCGACGTTCAGAGAACGTGAATTTTACTTCACACTTTGTACAGCATTCAACCAGGTCATCCTTTACCCAGTGATCACTTCTGCCCATTCCTTCTGAAACGCTCCAGCTAAAAACTCTGCCTCTTGCATCACCAACAAAAACTGTTTTATTATCTTTCGAAACAGACAATGCTGTAACCGCTGCGGGCTCAACGTTATCTTTCCTCTCAAAAGCTGTATGCATTGTTAATTTCGAACGGAATGTTAACTGGCACTTCCATTGAAAGCCAGGTTTCAAAATTGATGATGACTTCAAATTTTTGTTGGCATCGACAACAATAAATGAATCAACCAAAGATGTGTCGGATTTTGAAGTTCTAATTTTTGGTAATTCCAATTTTGAATCTTTCTTCCGATTCGACGCTGCAACTGAAGCATCATCTAATTTTTGATCTAAACTATCGGAGGGAGGAGTCACGACAAAGAAGTCGGAAGTTATTGACTTTGAATGTGGAATTTGCGGCACCGCTAAACTAGACTCTTTGTTTTCTACGGTTTTCTCTATCTCCACCCATTCTTCATTCGGTTTCTCATCGACGTCTGAAGTGGATTCTTCACTTATATCTTCTTCTTCATCGTCACCTTTTGCCGATTCCGTTTTCACTGAAACCAAACTCATTCTTCGAACTATCTCGTCTTTTGATGGAGCTGCACTCAAATGATCTTTAACTGATACTTCCTCAGTGCATGGACTTGAACTCGCAGAACTTTGAGCGGTAGTACTACGTTCAACAACTGGGACTTGGACGAAATCTAAACACCACATCCTAACAACGCCATCACTGGAACCCGTCATTATAACATTATTTTGATCCCATTCGTTATATAAGGAAAAGGCAACACATAAGATTTGCACAGAATTCGCATTGAAAAAAGCGGTGTTCTGCGCAGAATTTGGAACTAAAGTTGGTACAACAACGACAGTATTCACAGAAGCAATTAAATCACCATTTATTGACCAGACGAAAAGCCAAGTTGACGCACAAGTAGCGATATCTCCGGACAAATCATTGATCGCAACAGCAGAAATAGGTGCAGGATGTGCTAAATTAGATTCACTACCTCCTCCAAGTTGTCTAACGAACAATAAACGATTTAGATCCCAAACAATACAGGTTTTGTCACGACTTCCACTGACAATAATTCCATAGACAGCAGAGGACGTCAGACAAGTTATCGCTTCAGTATGACCGTACAGATTTTGCATTAGTTGTAGACTGTTATTTTTTGCTTTAATTCTCCAGACGGAGATAACAGAACTAGTTCCTGCTGTGATGACTAAACGAGAATTAGGAACAGTACCACAAAGAATTTCTCCATTTGGCGGAATGAGTTCGGATTCAAATATATACAAGGCTCTTTCACTTTCGTACGGACCAATTCGTAGACTGTGATCCGCGAAACCCCAGGCAACGTAACGATTATATTGTGGTGGAATGAGAACTTTGTTCTGTTCAACAGCTAACAACGTCTTTTCTTGATGTATTATTTGTCCGACAGCTCCGCGTAATTCTTTTACAGGATGCATCGAAGGTCGAAGACTGTCCAAATAGTGTATAAATATTTTTTCATGATTAGATGAACCAGAAATTAATACGCTGTTTAAACCAACAGCTGGTATTATTGGAGTCATCGGTGCATTGCTACTCGAAAGCACTTTTTTACAAGGATGAGGCTTTTTGAATAATTGTTTTGGTATTTGACCGAAATTATTTATAAATCCGATAGTTGCGTTTTTCTTTAAAGGATCTTCAATAGTATATATATCCACATTTCCTTCATAAAATAAGTGATGAAATACATTTGTTGCTTCAACAGCAGCAGGACCTGAAAGAATATATTACATTACCATATTTTAAAAAATATGTTATAACCTTGTTGCTTGCATCCGAAAATTAAATCAATCCATTCGTGAAGGTGTGCAGAGACGTAATCACATTCAAGAGCTGCTCGATGAACTCGAATGAACTCTTTTGGATCATTTTTCGCCCACGGTGGCAAAACAACATCGTTTAAACGAACACCACTTTGCTTCACTCCGAGATCAAATCTGTTGTAATTTACTAGAAACTCTGGCAAATAGAAAAATTCTGGTATCAATTCTTTAACGTCGGCCATGTTATTCTTTGCAGCGGATAACCACGCATCTCCAACGCAATGAAACATACGATCCGCCAAGTCAAAGTGGCCGCCTTGAAGGCGCAAGAAATGTTGCGTGAAAGGTTCCATTCGAACAAGATAAGAGGCCACAATCATAGCGGATGAGTAAAATGTTCCGTAATGATAAGGTGGTGTTTCTCCGTGTGGATCATCCCATTCTTTAAAACGTTTTTTGAATTGATCTAATCTGTCAAAAGTTTGAGCTCCCATCGGTCGCGAAAGATCTCTAAATGTTAGTGGATTAGAAAGATCCAACTCGGACGACGTGTAGTCAGCAAGAATCCACGGAAAAACGGGATACTGCATTAAATCATTGTACGACCTACCAGCCAACGTGTTCAAATGCATCAAATATTGAAAATTGCTAATCTCACCACGCTTAAAATTCAAAATTCTCATGAGAAACATAAATTTGCAACAATTCGACTTACAACCCAACGTTGGGTTACTGATGTTTCTCCAATCAAGCTGCTAAGTATTCCAGTTCCACTCTCAACATTTGCATTCCTTTTCTGACCAGCTAATGAGTCTTGAGCATTATCAGTAATATACGCGGCCACCGACAAAAACCGTGAGTAAACTTTATTTCTTAGCTTTCTGGGAAACACAAGAAGAGAATTCCTGCCGTCCATTGAAAATACTTCAAGTGCTATGGGCTTTACAAAGTTTCAATATCAGATTATGTATTGATAATTTGTAACATACCTGTAATAAATAGCGACGTTTATGCACTTCCTTTATGTCTTCAAATGCAAATTTTGTACACACTTTTTTCGTGGTTCTTTTAGCATTAGAACCTCGAGGAGATGTCGTAGGCACGATTGGATCATGCATACTAAAAAGTTTAATTAAAATTCAACATTTTTTAATGAAAGAAAACATACTTTGCAGGAAGAGAGTCAATGTCACGAATTTCCCTGGTTTTCAAAAGTGTGAAACCGTCGATGAGATAAAAATGTTCTTTTCCAAACAATAAAAGACCTTCGTACACATCCAAACCCAGTATTCTCGCACAACGAAACATGTGTGTTATTTTTTCACCCTCTTCCAGTAGCCTCAGAACAGTTTGAGTTTCGATTTGTTCCCATTCATTTACATCGTTATTAGATGAACCTTCAGATCCGGGTCCCATTACTTCTGATCCCATATCAACGAAACCAGAAGAATCGGTGTCTTCCTGTTCTGTTGATGGAGACTTTGTTGGCAATAAAGATGAAGTTTTGATTCCTTCGAATGAACTCTCTCTATCATTGCAAATATTAATTGCAGTTACGAGAGGTTCTTCGTCTGAAACCCCAAAGTCTAAAGTCAAATCTCGTTCTATCAATCCATGGTTTTCTGGCCGGAAACGTTTATAATACTCTTTCGAGTCAAGGCTTATCGGTAATTTATACTTTAGTGGTTTCTGAAAAAAGGTGAGTTAGACATGATGTGAAATAAACAAATGAAACTTACAGCATCTGTAGAATCCATTTCAGGTCGATAGGGATAGTGAGTATAAAACAGATCATTTCTTACAAGCTTTTTGCGCATTCTGTTAGGTCCTTCAGTCATATCCAATTTCCATTTGTCATACTGCACAGATCCGTAATCAGGGCCCCAAACTGCTTTTTCTCTAATTAAAAGTTCATGTTCGGTGACGATCCAATCGTCATATACATATTTCAGTAAATGTGTGTCTCCCTGATACTTTTGCTTCAATTGAAGTTCAACCAAATCAGTAATTATTGATATATGAGTTAATGTCCACAACTCAACTTCAGTGAATGGCATTAGATTCCAAATCGGAATTGAATTCTTCATCATTTGATCACTGCCTTTAAATACATCTTTTTTCAAACTTCCACCAACAGCAGTACTAATTGCTCCGCTAACAGCACCAGTTGTACCTCCAACTATTTTACTGACCAACCCAGCACCTCCACCAACAACTTTCGTTAATTTGTTAATATTGCTGAATTTTTCCGATATTAACGCAGTTGGACTCGAAGACGAAGGACTGTCTAATGACAAATAGGTGCTTATTCGACCTCTTCTCTGTCGATTCTGTTCCGATTCGATATAATTTACCCAAACCTTGAGCGTCAGCTCATACAGAGTATCTCTGAGTTGACTTAAATCTGGAGTAATCGATGTAATGCCAAAAGCAGGTGTCGAAGGAGCTAAGCTGATTTTTAACGTGTCTTCTAAACAATTCTTTTTACTAAGATATATTTCATCCCAAATTTTTCTTGCAACAGATGCAATGAGAAGCGCTCCTTCATCCGCTTGAGAACCTGAGTCATCATTTATATCTGATGGAATGTGCCATGTTGTCCTGCTTCTTCCTGAGAGACTGATTTTTTCCTCATCAATCAGTTGAAGGAGGCAGTACGTCATACAAACAAAAAAGTTTGAATCGTTATTGCAAACGGAGATCAAAATTAATTGGCGGGCAGAGTGAATCTTCTGAAGCACTTCTAACATTGACATTCGATCCGAAATAGTTTCTAACGGACGCGATAAAAGATACAGCACGGTGCGATTTAAGGATTTGTAAATCAAATTTAGATCGTTAAACAGAGGAGATTTGGGACTTGCATTATTCTGAGGATTTGACAAATTTAATCTCATTAAAAGTTTTAGTTCGAAATCGAGGATTTCTTTTGCATCACGCAAATAGCAATCTTGCCATAATTTGTCTGTTAAAATTGATGCAAACAAAATAATGTTGTTTGATGTACTTTGTTGATGCTGGTCTGAACTGGAATCGAACTGATGTTGTTGAGCCAACACCTCCGTCAATGACGATAAATGTTCCATTAAATAATGCAACAACTCTGTTTGAGCCAATTTACAATTGGAAAATGCTTCGAGGAATAACTCAAAAATGACAACTTGACATCGTGACTGAGGAAGACTTGACGCACATATCAATGAGTCGACAATAATTAAACGAATGAAATCCATCACAAATTTTTTTGCAGGGTGGGTTGTCAAAATGAAAGTGCCTGATTCTTTCTTTTCCTCAGATATGATAACTTGCGACAGATTGTTAACGAAATCTGCATTTGAGTGACAGTAAGACTGGAAGTCTTTACGGTTGTGATACAAATGAGTTAAAAATTGAATCAGAGTCACAGGATACGACGTAAAATTGTTTACGTCTTTTATGTCCCAAATAAGAGTGCGTATCATTGACAAAATAGTCAATGTTAAGTCAGGACATATCAATGATGCATTATTTGTTTGCATAGCTCGCTTATTATTACCGAAAAGTGAATTCCACAAATTGTCCAAACTAAGCTGTTCGAATGATTCAACAGCGTCCAAAACATTAACGGATAATTGAGAGAATTGCCCCAAAAGTCCCTGGAATAAGATCAGATA